>VMDR010000041.1:0-43180 GCA_007922815.1 Macrotus californicus
GGGGGGGTGGGGGGCGGGGCAGGGGCAAGCGCGGGCGTGGAGGTAGCTGGGGGCCCTTTCCCTCTGCGGGCGGGTGGGTGAATGGGGAAGGTAGGGGTGGCCTCAGCCTGGGGCGCCCCGTGGGCAGCTGGACAGGGCTGTGGGCAGATGAGGGGCCTGGGGGTGGGGGTGGTAGGGACGGTGTGCCGTGGGGGTGGGGGTGGTAGAGCCTCAGGGCTGGGGCCCACTTTGGGGTGCACATCCGCTTGGACGCCTGGGTTGCTGTGGGGGAGGCGGAGGCCCACAGAGGTGCTGGCAGGGCAGGTGCCGAGCAGGGGAGCCGGCCTCGGGCAGTGTCCCTGCCCTCCACTCCCTGGTGAGTAACTGAGAGCAAGAACCGCCAGGACCCCTCCGGCAGCTCCGTCTGCACTCGAGGCACCTCTGGAAAGCTCCTGAGATGTTGAGGCTGCGGGTCCCACGGAGCCGGCTGAACCCGATCTGTCTCCTGCCTGTGTCGCCCAGGGGCTCCTGATGCCCTCCCCTAGGCTGCAGGGTGGCCCTGGCGGCAACCGTCCAGGGTCCTAACAGTGACTTCCGACCCCAGCGATCGGACCCCAGGGTGTGTCACTGGGGAGGAGCTGTCTCTGTGGGTACGACCCTTGCTGGGTGCCCTTGTGTGTCTCTGACAGGGACTGTGGGTGACCGGCTGACGTGTCTCTGGTGTGTGAGCCCAGCATAGGCCAAGTGTTCCTGGGTGAATGTGGCCTGGGCATGGGGTGTGGGGCGGAGTGTCCAGAGCCCTCAGGTGCTGGGGCAGCGTGTGCTTGTGAGTGTTCATGGGTGTGCATATGTATGCATCTGTGTTTGGATTCCTGTGTGTGCATGCATGTGCGTGAGTGTGAGCATTGAGTTTTGACTCTACCTGTGCAAGAACAGCCCAGATGTGGTCACCGCCAGCGTGGGGTCCGATCAGCTCGGTACCGAGGGTCTGTGCCTGGACTGGGCGCTGGGCGGGGGCCAGAGGGAGGGTGGGGAGGCCCGAACAGGGTGAGGGCAGGGACTGGATCAGACTTTGGGTGGCCACCCCGAGGAAGCTGGCGAGGGGGCCCAGGCCTCCAATGGCGTCTCTCAGGGACACTGGCAGCTCTGGGGAGGAGGGCGGCTTTGCCCTGCAGGCTCCCTGGAGGGCTCATGGGGCTGTGGGCTTGCACCACCCTTGAGTGCCTGATGGCCGAGTCCCCTGGGTGGGCTCTGGTGATGAGGACAAACACCAGCCACACTTTGAAGGGGGCTGTGGAGGGCTGTGGCTCCTGGGTGCCAGGACTCAGCTGCCTGGAAAGTTGGCAGGGGGCAGGCGGCAATGCAGGACTGAATGGGGGTCAGAGGACACCTGAGTGAGAAAGGGCCTGCCCAGTCCCTTACATGCCAGGGGGAGTGGGAAAGCCCCCTCCCGTCTCCCAGTCTCTGGGTAGGCCCTGGCTCCCTGGGAAGGCTATGGGCCCTCAGCAGGGATGGGGGCTCCCAGGACATCAGGTGCCTCGGTGTCTTCTCTCCCTCGTTCTGTCTCCTGACACTGGGGTTGGCCCCCTGTGTGCCGGGGACAGCAGTGTCCTCTGGGCCAGCCCTGGGACCGATTCACTTTTCACTGCAGGTAACACTTAACATGGCGCTGATTCGTGCCAGGCCCTTCCTCAGCGCTTTACACACCTCACCCCACCCCCTGTCACGGTCCTGTGAAGGCTTTACTGTCCTCGCCCCCCGTCTATGGGCCAGGAAGCCCTGCCCAGAGCTGCACACGCCAACGGAAAGTGGCATGTTGTCATCAAGGTAGAAGACAGCGCTGTGGGGACCGAGGGCGACCGTGTTGGGCTCTGATGACGAGCCCGCTCTGCAGCCACTGGCGACAGTGGTCGTCCCACAGGGGCCTGCTGGCATCCCTGGCTCCTGCCTTCTTCCTGTGAAAATCCTCATCCAGCAGCTTAGCTATTCCTCTGAGCTTTGGGGAGAAAATCCAGTTTGCACTATTTCATGCTAAGGTGTGAATGGCTGACTCACCAGAAATAGCTGCATTTAAAGAGAAAACCTGTCTTAGCCTCGGCATTGTGGACACACAGGGACAGGCAGTCCCCTGGGGGGGGGGGCTCTCCTGTGCAGAAAAGGAGGCCTCCAGGTGTCTCCAGGTGAGAGGGATTGGGACGGCGGGGGCGGGGGTGGGGGGGCTGGTTAGGTGTGGTCAGCGTGCGGAGGGAGGGGAGAAAGGGTTCCCTTTCAGGACAACCTGAGGGAGGGTCTGTAAAAACCTAGGAAGAAGGTGTTTCTAAGCCGGGACTTGGGGTTCCCTGGCACCCACCTGCTGCTTCCTGGACTTCGCTCTATGTCCTCACCGCCCACGGCGTTTGGCTGCCCTGCAGGATCCTCTCAGTTTGGCGCCTGGCAGCCCCGTCAGGTGGGAGCCCTCCACTCCCCTCAACCAATGAGGAGCCTGGGCTTTGTGAGGTTACCTGACTGCTCAAGGTCAGTGGCTTGGAGACCCCAGAGGGCACCACGTCCACTCTCTGCTGCCAGCACCATGCTACCCTCCGAGTGCTGTGCTGGGGCCCATGTTTGCTGGCAGTGTGGTCCATGGGCCGTCCTGGCAGAGCCTGGGCTGACCTGTGCCTGGTTTGCCGGTCGGACAGTCTGGCCTTCCTGTCCCCTCTCCTGGCTTCGTGTGGTGACCTTGCCCTGGGAGAGGGGTGAGTGGGAGCGGGGACTCAGAGAGCCCATAGGCCCTGCCCCAGACTGGACAGCTCAGTCCCAAGCCTACTGGACATCTGGCCAAGCTGGCAAGGCACCCGAGTGAGCCTGGGCGGGTGGGCGGGCAGCCAGGGACCAGATGCCGGCAGACTGTGAGTGGGCAGCGTGGCCGGCCGCGCGCTGACAGCGAGCCTGTCTCCACGGCGCGGGGCTGCTGCTGCCCAAGTCCTCCCAGAGTCTACCCGGCGCCCCCCCCCCCCCCCCCCCCCCCCCCCCCCCCCCCCCCCCCCCCCGCCAAGCCGCACAAGCCCCAGGGGAGCCCTGAGTGATGCCCTTCGGAGAGCAAAATGACTGCTCAGGCCTTCCAGGAGGACCGATGGGCGGGGCCAGGGGGCAGGTGGGCGGGGCCATGGGGGTCTGCATGGCCCTCCCCCAAGAGCTGCCTGTGGGGGGAACGGGCCAGGCCAAGGCCCCTTTGCTGGCTTGAGGCTCCCAGAGGCCTTCATGTAGGTGCAGGGCAGGGCTGGGGGGGGGCGGCAGGTGGATGGGCCGGTCCGGGAGCCTTGGTCCTGTGGGGAGGAAAGCACACAGGTAGCGTCCAAGTGCCCTGTGAGCACTGATGGGCAGAGATCCTGGGCCACTGGGCCTGTCTGTTCCTCCCGCTGTGTCTGCCACAGAACAGGGACAGACGTCAGGGTCTTCCTTGGCCCACAGGTGAGGGGAGGCGAGTGAGGGACCGGAAATGACAAAACACACAGCCTCCCAAACACCGGCCTTGCTCCCCGAAGCTGGCCCATGGGGAGGGGGGACGAAGGACCTCGGGGCAGGGGTCCCCCGTGAGGGCCCAGGACCTGCAGACGGACTCCCCCGCACCCGCCCCATGTGTGGGGCCTGTCTCTGTCCCCGGGGGCCATGCACTCTAGGTGGCTGGGCAGGTCTGCGGTGCCATCAGCTGGCCTGCCAGGGGCTAGACGCTTGTCGAGAGCTCCGATCCTTTGAAAAAAAGCTATAAATTAAATTTTACTGAGTTCGGTGTAAGATGTTTTTAAAGAAATCAATGCTTTCACATGTTAAAGTCTCTTCCTCACTTCCCTCTCCCCTGGGAGCTGGGTAAATGCAGCCCTGTCTCCTCCTGATGGCAGGCAACTCCTGCAGGGGTGGGGCACGGAGCGGAGGTGGGGGAGGCTGGGGCCTGCTGCATTGGCACTTCCTGTTGCCCCAGATACAGCAGCAGGACAGGCCCAGGCCGAGTGATGGAGAGCCTGTCCTTCCTCATTTCCCCAAATTAAGTCTGTTTTCCGTGCTGGCGCAGCTTTCCCTCCGGGCCTCTGCTGGGATCACCTGTTTTCTGCTGCGGCCTGTGATGGGGTGATGGGGTGATGGGGAAGGGGCCCGCTCCCCTTTCCACTGGCCCTAACGTGGGACAGGGCAACACCACCCCCGGAACACCAGCGTGGGCAAACGCCTGGACCAAAGCACCTTCTTTGGGCCCAGTGAGCAGACCGGGGCTGTCCCGAAGGGCCCCGCCCACAGGGCCTCAGAGCCGGCCCACCTCCACGTCCACCGGCCTTGCCCTGTGGATATGCCGACTCACCTCCCCTGCCCGGTCCCATGTCAGGGCCAAGACTCAGCAGAGTCAGGAGCCCCAGGGTCAAGCAAGAGACCAGGAGACTCGGGTTTCCAGGGAGTGCGGAGCCTGATTTCTGACTCGCGCCGCCTCAGGGAGGCTCACTCTGCAGGTCCCTCGGGGGTCTGGCTCCCGCCACCAGCGGCTGTGACATCTGCTGATCCCCCGGCGTGGGTCCTATGTGTGTGAGGCTCTGCGGGACACGGCAGTGAGAAGACAGGACACACGAGGGGGCAGGGAGCAGGCCGGCGAGGTGCACTCCCCGAAGGGCAGGGCCGGACCCCTGAGACCTCTGTGCTGGCGTTGGAGGGGACAGTGGCCTCCATCAGTCCAGTCAGCTCTCCCACGAGTCCCTGCCGGGCTGCTCCATGTGGTCGGTGACATGGGGGATGGAGGAGGCAGCTCTGGGGGCCTGAGAACAGTGCTGAGTGCTGACAGGACAGTGCCTGGCCCGTGTGGCTGAATTTTTCCACTCTTCCTCAGCTCCTCACTGCTGTCTTGGCAAAGATGGCTTGAGCCTGAGAGCTTCTCCATCTATTTTTAAATAAGCGGCATTCCTGTCGCTGGCATTGACTTCGCCCCAGCTGAGGGTGTTCCCAACTTGCTTCGCCTGGGTGGCAGGGGGGCGTGTGTGGTGCCTGACACCACATTGAGAACATAAATGACCAATGAGCCAGCTCGTCAGAAGGACATCATAACAGAGGAAGCAGATGTTCAAGGCTCGACGCAGGGTGTGCCTTCCGGAACCTACAAAGCACCTTTGCGGACCAGAGAGCAGAGGGTCCTGTGGCTTCCCTGCCAGCCCGGCTGTGGTTCTCGCTGGAGGGGCCTCACTCTCACCTCCCCCCAGGAGGGGCATCACTGTCCTTCATGGGCCCCTCAGCCTCACATCAAAGGCCCGGGGGGGAGATTCTCCTGGAAGGGACTGGAGCTCCCCCTTTATAGGTGGCAGTGGCACCCCCTTCTGGAGTTGGCACATCTGAGCTGCAATCACTTTGTCCAGTTTTCCTAAGGGTGAGGGTCACCAGAGGCCACCCTGTGGGTCCAGCTTGTGGGGAAGGCAGGACGCCCCTTCCTTCCCTTTGCAGCCCAGGCCCCCGCGTCTGCCATGGGTGGGCCAGGCTGGAGCCTCCTTCCTGAGCCTGGGCTCACCAGGGGAGCAGGCGGTGGTCACTGACGAGGAGCGGGGAGGTGGGGGCCAGGTGTGCAGCCCCAGGACATGCCCCCGTGCACAGGGGTGTACACGGCACGGGCGGCAATCCGTCCCTAACATTCTGGATGACTCACAAATCGGTGCCGTGCCTGCCTCCGCCATTCTGTGTTCTGCTGATGACAAAGAAGAACAGGCCACATGGCTACTCTCTTTGGAGACCTGTGTGAGGAGCTGAGTGACCAGCTCCTGAACAGGTCTTTCCCTGGGTGGACCCCAGGGAGCTGGGCGGATGTGGGAAGGGGCTGTTTGTGGTCAGGGGAGGCACCTCCACCCGAGGTGGGAGGGGGCTCCAAGGGGGCCTGCCTGGGCGCTGCCCGTGTCAAGTGCTCAGGGCCTGAGGAATAAGTCCCCGTGGCCTCCCAAAGTAGGTTCCAGAGGGACCAGCCAGGACACCCTGAGCTCCCCGACTGGGCACAGCTGCTCTGCCCATTCCCTTCAAGGGGCAGCCTGCTGTCTATGCTTAGAGCCTGTCTTCCTTCGTCCTGGACTGCGGCACCAGCGTCCCCGCTGCTCTCAGGCCCCGGTCTCACCCTGGGGTGCACCCTCCATTCCCAGCCCTGGCCCCAGGTCCCCTGGGAGGTCTGTAGGCAAAGCACAGGCTTCCAGGGGCCAGTCTCCCAGGCCCCATCGCTGACCACTGGGCCCCACTGCCTGCAAGGGTGGAAGGGGCTGGGGGCTCTCCCTGCCTCTTCTTCCAGGACCCCTCCTCTGGGCCCTGCTCAGGCCACCTCTTCGGAACTCCTCTCAGATGCTTCCCTGCACACCCAAGGGGCAGGGTGGGGGTATGGCTCAGGCCAGGTCCACCTAGAGGCTCAGCAAAGAAGGTCCCCAAGGGCTGGGCCCTGTAAGCCAGAGCCTGGCAAGGTCCGCCCCCCTCCCCGCTTGGAGGTGACCAGTCCAGAGCCGCTTGGGCCGCTCAGGCTCCTCAGGCAAGCGCTGGTCTGGTCCTGCCCACCTCAGAGGTGACCAAGGGGCCGGTTCAATCGTCAGGGCACACGTGGCCGGGCAACCAAAAGGGGTCCACCAGCTCGGTGGCAGCGAAGCCCGGCTCAGCCGGTCCTGCCTTCTCCCGCTTCCCGCCCCTCCCCGCTCTCCCGCGGCCGGTGCGGCGTCGCAGGGGTTAACGGGGGGCGGGGCGAGGCGGCGGGCGGGGCGAGGTGGCCGCCGCGTCCCTGCGCGAGACCCGGGACGGCAGGAGCGCGGAGCCACCGCCGCCGCCTCGGCCATGCGGCTTTCGGGCCGAGGGCCTGGGCTCGAGCCCGCGCCGCCCCCCGCGCGTCGCCCCCGCTGAGCCCGCGCCCCCGTCGCCGGGCGCCGCCGGCACCATGGTGCAGAAGTCGCGCAACGGCGGCGTGTACCCCGGCCCGAGCGGGGAGAAGAAGCTCAAGGTGGGCTTCGTGGGGCTGGACCCCGGAGCGCCCGACTCCACCCGGGACGGCGCGCTGCTTATCGCCGGCTCCGAGGCCCCCAAGCGCGGCAGCATCCTCAGCAAGCCGCGAGCCGGCGGCGCGGGCGCCGGGAAGCCCCCGAAGCGCAACGCCTTCTACCGCAAGCTGCAGAATTTCCTCTACAACGTGCTGGAGCGGCCGCGCGGCTGGGCCTTCATCTACCACGCCTACGTGTGAGTGTGCGCCCCGCGCCCGACCCCGCTCGCCGCGGCCAGCGGGGACCGCGTCCCCTGGGCAGAGCGAAGGGCGCAGATCGGAGAGATCAGGCAGGAAGGAGTTCCGGGGTGCGGGCTTCAGGTCGGGCGGGGGCGCCCGCCGCCCCCACCCCCCCTCCCAGCCACCCCCCACCCACCGCGGCTTGGCCGGGTTGCATCAGCCCTTCCCCCGCAGGACAGGGTGAATAGAGCCCGAGGCGTCCCTCCTCAGCCCGAGGGGCTCCTCCCCACGGCCACCGCGCTGAACAAAGGGCCAGCGGGGAGGGAGGGGGCTCTGCGGGTCCTGCCTCTGGACTCCTGGGTGTCCCCGTGGGCTAGAATCCCCCCAAGAAGCGAATGATGGGGCAAGGGCTGGCCTATGCTGCCCAGTCCCCAAAGCCCCTCGCTTCGTCCGGGCGGGCTCCTGCCTTCCTGAAATGGGGAGGGGTCCTCTCATTGCTGCCCACCCACAGCCCAAGACCAAGGACAGTTGACTCCTGAGCTCTGGTGCCGACCCAGCCCAGCACTCCCTTCTACACCCCCCACCACTCAGCCCTGACCCCCCTCTGCAGCCGCTGGCTGCAGAGCAGGTGTGTGCCTGCTGCCCCCTCCTCTTTCGGGCTGCGGACCCCTCTTGGGCAGAGTGGATGCCCAGGGGGAGGGACACAGCTGCCTGGGGCCTACCCACCTGGCTCCAGAAGACGCAGGGAGTCTCCCTAGGCCTGGTGTTCAGGGAACTCCTGCCTCCCTGCGCAGGGCCCGTGGCCTCGGCTGGCGTGGTGTGCACTGGGCCCTCCGAGTGGAGTTGGGGCAAGTCTGTGTGTGCAGCTGCGTGGTCAGTGTGAAGGCCTCTGAACCGCAGGCCCCTCTCCCATCGCACTGGCCTGGGCCAGCTCGGCCATTTTGTGTGAAGGCATTTTGGGATGGGAGCAAGGGGCGGATTCTGGGAAACTGCCTCCACCCGACCCCGTGCCCACCTGGGATGAGAGGGGTGTGTCCCTGGGAGTGTGACCTGGTGCGTGTGCCCCAAAACCCGGGCCCGTGTGTTCGGACAGACCCTCCGTAGGATGGGCGCAGCGACCCTGGGAGGGAAATGCCGGGCTGATTGCAGAGAGTGTCCTGGAGGGACCGTGTCTCTGGGAGGCATCCTGAGCACCTTCCCCAGGCTCAGCAGCTGGCTGGCCAGCCTGGGAGTCCCAAGGGGCAGGGGCTCCCTCAGCACAGAGAGCATGGGCCCCTGCCAGCCCTCCCACGGTGGCTCTGGCTCCGGTGCTCCCAGGCAGGCCATGCTCCAAAGTACTGCTCCTCCTGGGAGGGGCCCTGTGTCCCCTCACCAGTGACCCTCACACTTCACCTCCCTCCCTACCTGGCTGGGGCCGAGGGGGCTCCTAGGGGGACCGGCTCTGGTCACGCGGGTCCTGGCCCAAGCTGACCTCCAGTGCATACCAGCCCACCCTTGGCCCAGCGGCTGGACACGAATGGCCCCTCTGTGTGGCCCTGGCCCCTGCCCTGAGTGGCTGGCTCCTCCCTGCTGGGGCCTGAATCCACTGGCCCTCGGTGCCAGCTGCCTCCTAAAAACCGCAGTGTTCACACTAGAAGCAGGGAGTGTGGGGACCCTGGGTCTGGCTCTGCGCTCGCCTGTGGAGGCAGGGGTGGGGGGGGGGTGGGGGATGGTGGTCTGTGTCCTTTCATTTCTTTCTCCGGAGACTCTGAGTCAGGACAGGCAAGCTGGCTGCATGCGGGCGGGCTCTTTGGGGGCACTGGCCCCCTCTTTCGAGGCAGCCTTGCCCCACCACCAGCTTGGGCCCCTCCTCAACCCCTCTGCCACGCACCAGCTTTCCTGAACTCCCCTTGCTCCCGGCTCATGGGCAGGGCAGGGGCAGACTCAGGGAACACAGCCCAGGGGCAGGTGTTTGTCTTGGGGAGTGGGGCAGGCAGGAGGGGGCCACCACTGTTGGGTGAGGCACTGAAGCCTGCTGACAGACCCACTTCAGGCCCCCGTGTTCCCATCAGTGAAGCGGGCCCAGCAGGGCCTGGGGGAGAGGCACCCTCAAGGCTGTCACCTTGTGGACTCTCCCCACGGTGACATGCCTGTCCTGCTGTTGTTGCTTATGACCATCCCTCACCCGGCATGGAGCTCCCCACTGTCCCTGTGCCCAGCCTGGCCCCGGAGGCCTCTGCCCCTGGGGTGTGGCTGCCCGGGCACCCTGCCCCCTCGCCCAGCTCCGGCTGACAGCGACTCCTGCTTTGGTTTGTGGATCCGTTAATTAAATGAAGTTCAAGCTCCTCCTTTGGGCCTGGTGCTGTGTGGGGCCTGGGGAAGCCAGGGGGTGGGAGGGATGAGCCCCAGGGTGGTGGTCCTGGCTGCAAACCAGTCCTGGGGTCTGGGGCAGTGCCAAGCCCTCCCGGGCCACCTTTCTTTTGCCTTTTGTCACCAAAGCCCAGTTTCTGGAAGGGGAAAGGGTCCCAGTGGGCCCCTGGGGGCAGCTGCTTCAGACATGGGAGGAGGTGGCTGCCCTGGGGCCTCCGGGCTGGGTGGGCCTCAGGCCAGGTCCCCCTCCTGCCCGCCCTCTGCAGAAGGGGTTTTCTCCGCAGAAAGGCTCTGGGCATGAGGCCATGGCTGTCCCTCCCTCCGCCTGCCAGCTTTTCCGAAGCCTTTCTGGAGTCAGGCGTTAGGAGGGCCCGAGACCCGAGGTGTGGGCTGGCCCCACAGAAACCACTGGGACCCCCTCTCCCAGCCCTGAGGCCCCTGGAGAGTCCTTCTCCTGCTCGTGCCGGATGGGGCGTGGGCCCTGGGTGATGGCCATGCAGGCCTGGCACCACCCCCTCAGCCACGACAGGTCCTTCACCCGGCTAGGGGGCAAGGAGGGGTGCGGCCGACTGCTGGCAGACCTGTGCCTGCTCCTCCGCATGCCCTCGCCTTGCGGCAGGTCTGGGGCCTGAGGGTCTGTGCCCGGGAGGCGGCATCTCTGTGGACGAGGATTTCCAGTGCAGGGTCTGGAGTTTTTGGGGATTCCTCAGAGGGGGTATGAGCCACAGAAAAGCCCCCAGACCACCATCCTGGGGCTGTGTGTCTGCTCGAGAAAGGCCTGGGAGAGGGTCCTTCGAGTCCCACCCCCACCCTCCATCGCAGGGTCCTCGGGGACCTGGTCTCCAGGCTCTGGTAGGTGGGGAAAGGCAGCCACACTTGCCACGTGCCTGCCGTATGCTGGTCCCTGGAATGCCTCACTGGGAGGCCCCACTTTGCTGGTGGGGAAACTGAGGCCAGGAAGGGTTGAGTGAGTTCCAAGTCTCCCCACTCAAGCTGAGAGGGGAGCCCTCAGGGTGCTGGCCGCCTGATCCCCCGACATCTGGGAGCCACCGTGGGCAGCTGGGACTCGAGCGTGGAAGAAGGGCTGACCTACGGGAATGCCTGTGCTTGCAGCCAGGGGGCCTCTCTCGGGCGGGGCCCCCAAGCTGTCTCCTCAGTGGTGGCCAGGTGTGCCTTTGGAGCCCTCTGAGGCCAGGGCAGGTGGGCAGGTACCCTCCTGCTTCATGAACCCCCATCCTCTTGTGTGTCCAGCCTGGCCTGGGTGCCTCCCCTTGCCTGGCCTTTGATGATCCAGGTGGGGTCATGTCTTTGCTCCTCCCACCTGTCCGCCCTGAGTGGGCAGGGCGGGGCGGGAGGTGGGCCTCTGACCTCAGCCTAGGGCCCCACAGGTGGCCCTCATCCAGGGTCTGACTGCATGTGAGGGGCCAGTGAGGGCGGGCCACATTCTCAACCCCCTCCCCGTCGCCCACCTCCCCGCAGTCCTGGGAGGGACGGCCATCTGAGAGCTGGAGAACCTCGTGGAAATTCCCCAAAAGGCGAGAACGCGGCCAGCAGAGCTGCGGCTTCCAGGGACGCCTGGGCTCTCAGGCCTCCGGTGGGTTTCGCACTCACACCCAGGAGTTTAACTCGAACTGAGTCCACGGCGAGAGTGTATTGTGTGTTTTGGATCGCGGGCTCTGCCCGTGCTGCAGAGTGAGTCTCCACGCACCTCCCGTGTCTGCGGGTGATGGGAGGCAGCAGGCTCAGCACTTAACAAACAAACGGTTCCGCCGATCGGAGCAGAGGACACCGTGGTGTTGTCAGGGATCCGTCCAAGTCACAGGCGCAGACTAGTCCCCCGGAGACTCCTCGGGAGGCGGCGCTCGGCCTCGGGTCTGCCCGGCCCCTGTCTCGAAAGTGCCGCAGCCGCAGCCTGTTCTGGGAAAACAGACGCACGTCTGGGAGCAGCAGTGGGCAGAGAGCATTCGGGCAGTCTGCCGCCCACTCTGTCCGGACCCTGGTTGTCTCAGTGGCCCTGCCTGCCCCCGGCACCCGCCCAGCGCATCCATGCCCAGCAAGCTGCCCGTGTTCGCGGGAGCAGCACTTCGGGCCTGGCCCCACCTTCCAGCCCTGGGCCTTCCCAGCGACCCGTGGAAGAAGCAGCGCCCAGGGGACCGAGAGCTCTGTGGGGCAAGTTATGGAGGGCTGTGTGTTTGGGGGGAGCACACAAGGGAGGACCGAGAGGGGCACTCAGCACGTGCTCTGGGCACTCCGGGGCTCCTTGAGCCTCAGGCCGGGTCCTGTCGGAGGCTGGGATGGCGGGCGGACCCTGGGCAGGAGGCTGCTGCCACTTCTGCAGGCGAGCCTGTGCGGAACGTCACCTGTGTCTTGTTGCCGACAGTGCCTCGCGGGCAGGTCGCCCGAAATGGTTTCAGGCACACACGTAGGGCGATTCCGAGAGGGACACTCATGGGCCGGCAGGTATCGGCTCGCTACCCTCATCAGTGGTGCTGTTACGGGGCTCACACGGTGGCGTGCCTCCACAGGTGCTCCTGGACCCCAGACCCTGAGTGTCCTCGTCTGTGATGTGGGGGTAACAGTTCTGTGCATCAGTCGCTCAACCCGGCGCTTGGTGGGTGTCATGTTCGTGAAGCTTGTGCTGGTGTCTTCCCGGTGACAGGCTCAGAGCGGGGGCCCAGGGACCAGGAAGCACACGGGCTGGTCTGGGGTGGAGGTGCCGCGGTCTCTGCGGTTTGAGGCTCAGATGGATCATGCTTTTGACTTGCGTGGAAGGAGACGGCGCCGAAGGCCTCAAGGGTCTCAGAGCCCCCGGGCTGGGGTCTGTGCTCCAGGGTCTGCCAGACCCGAGTGGGAGCTGCGGGGACGACGTGCCGGGAGATCAGGGGCCTCGGTGGGTTTGTGGGCTGCCTCTGCAGCCCTTTCGGAGTGGTCAGCCAGATGCTGGGCTGGTTGGCGTCGGCACCCGTGGGTCCTGCTGCGGAGAATGGGGCGGTGGTGACACTAAGATCAGGGACTCGGGCCCCAGCGTGGGGGTGCCCCTGCCCCCACAAAAGCTGGCCCGGCTCTGGTTCGGTGTGGCTCGGCGGTTGGTCCCGGGGGCTGGGAAAGCACAGTCCTTGCCCTGAGCTGCGTGTTCGGTGGGAACCGTGAAAAGGGCCTGTCTCTGGACGGCAGGTGTTGGCGTTTGATGTGGTTCCGCAGGTGCTTCACTCACCTGCTGTCATTTAGCCTCAGTCACTGGGGTGCGGGGCCGCAGGTGTGGCACTTCAGGGGCCCTGGCCTTCCCCTGCAGCCCTGGGAATGCCGGAGGAGACGCCTGCTCAGGGCGGTGACCTGCCTCCCTCTGGGAAGCTGCAGGCTTCTCCCCAGCCACTTGGCCGCCCGGAGCCTCTGTCCCGCTGCCCAGCAGCAGGCGTAGCCATGGGGAGGGGACGCCAGGGCAGACAGTGCCGAGCCTTGTCTGGCAGCTCTGAGGGCCGGGCCGGGCTGCCCCACTGAGGGGAGATGGGACGGTGGGTGTGTTCCAGGCCGCCAGCCCCAGTCTGACTTTTGTTTCCAGGGCGTGTGGATGGTGTTCCTTCTAGATTGTTCTGGCTGTCTGCAGGGTGCCGGCCCCTGCCTCCCCCAGGTCCCTTCTCTGATCTGTTCCATCCCTACGAGGGGCCTAACCGGTGAGCTTAGAACTTTGGAGTTTGCTCTTCTGTGTGGGCTTGGAAAGAGTACTCGAACGTTTGTAGGAGGGAAAGGCCAGTTTCTCCTGAGCCCCAGGTTTTCGGGGGAGGTGGTGAAACGCTGCTGGAAGCGGGTCCCTTGGAAGGGAGTGTGGTGGCGGGAGGGCCCGGCGAACACTGCAGGCTGGCGTCTGCTTCCTGCGGGCAGGGCATTCGCTGGGCCCTCGGGGGCCGGCCGAGCCTGGCTGGGGCCCCAGGAGTTGAGGAGCCTGTTCTCCCGACAGACCATCCCGGAGCCAGGGGAGGGACCGGGTGGCTCCCTCTGGCGGCCCTTCCCGGCGCGGGGGCGGGGCTGGGAGCTGGCCGTGGTGCTGAGCAGGGAGCTGAGGTGGCCTTGTGCGGAAGGAAGTCGGTGGGGGACTCTTAGGTGCTTGGTTGTGGTTTATCGCCTCTCCTGGTCACAGAAATGACGACAGCCACTTCAGGACATCAGGAAGCTGCTGGGAATGCCGGGAAGAGCCCTGGCCTCGCCTGAGCCGTTTCCGAGTGCCCGGCCCTTCTGTGTGTTTCTGAAACAGCACAGAACTCAGACCCTAATCCTCTGTGTTAACAGTTGGTGGTGACAGTTTCATCACACAATTCCAAAGGGAGGCATGTCCTGGTGCCTCCCAGGGCAGGTGACAAGATGGCCCTGTCCCCAACACCCCTTCAACCTGGGGGGTAGAGGGCAGTGCTGCCCTTTGGGGTCCCCTCCCCACCCCTGATCCAACATGGTGCTTCCGTGTGCTGAGGCCAAGCCCGACAGGGTGGGGCTGGGGGACCCGCAGGGGCAGGAGTCAGCCGCGGTGGCCCTCTGCTCAGGCCAGCTCCTTGGACAGGGCAGGGCTCTTGCTTGACCTCAGAGGTGCCTCGTGTCGGGTGAGTGTGGCAGGGAAGTTCAGGACAGGCTGGCCCAGGGACGCAGGCCAGGACTGGGTCCCCAGAGTGAGCCAGGGGGCTGGGGGGCGGGCCTGAGGCTGACAGAGACAGAGCTAGTGCTTGCCGTGGAAGGAGACACTCTGGCAGGGAGCCCCCAGGTCCGGACCCCCCTCCCTATGGCCACACACAGGTGTCCCAGGCAGGTGTCCTCTGCCTGGTGGGGGGGAGGTGGAGCCCTGTGTGGGGGAGTCTGGAGGGAACTCCACGTGGGGCTTTTGTCTCTCAGACCCAAGCCTGTCCGGTCATGGGGGAAACTGAGGCACAGGTGGGGAGGGCATTGTCCGGGGCACATCAGGGGTTCACCCGCCCTCTCAGGCCTGATGCTGTGGCTTCATCTTGTCGCTTTTCTCTCCTTTCCCTGCTTTTCCTTTAGTTGCAGTGAAGTTCACAGAACATGTAGTTAATCATTTTTAGTGAATGATTCAGGGATGGTCCGTCTGTTCTCTAGATTCAGAACTTGGCTGACGCTGTAAAACTCAAGCCTGTCAGTCCCCATGTCCCTTCCCCTGGCCCTGGGGACAGATCGCTGCCCTGGGCAGTTTGTGCCGCTGGAGTCCTGCCATGTGGTTCATCAGATCAAGGACATCCCGTCACATGGGTGGCCTGTCACCTGTCCGTTTCCACCTTTGCTGTGACATCTGCATCCCAGTGTCTGGCTGGACACACACCACCGCTCCTCAGGAGTGGGGCCTGCCTAATGAGTGGTGTTCACCCCGAGTGGGCTCCCTGGGCCGGGCAGGGCCTTCCCATACCCCACACTCTGCCCCCAGAAGCCCTCTGGTCCCCTGCAGGACCCAGGTTGTCTGCCGGGGGCCCCGCCCGGTGGTGCTTGGAGACAGCGCGCCATCGGGCCTATCTCCGTGGGGCTGCAGGCATTTGCTCTCAGGCTGGATCTGACCTCAAGGGTTCGGCTGCCACCAGGGCCACCCCTGTGGGTGGGTTCCACTTGAGGGGCCCAGTGAGCAGGACAGGTGAGAAGGGCAGGGGACCCCGGCTAACAGAGTCAAGACCCCCCTCCAGAGAGTAAAGGGGAAGGAATTAGGGGCCGGGCGGCCTCTCGGAGAAGGTGATGATGTCGAGAATGGAACCTTGGGGACACAAGGAGGCGGCCTCATGGCGGCCGTGGTCGCAGAAGGGAAATCCGGGCAGAACGAGGGGTGTGTGCAAAGTCCCTGGGGCAGGGACGCTGCCCAGTGAGGCTGAGGGACAGGCAGGAGGGGCCGCAGTGGCTGCAGTGGGGGCGTGGAGAGCTGGGACACAGTCAGGGTGCCCTGGGTGCTAGAGCTGAGACTCGATCTTGGGAGGGACAGGGGTGTCCAGGAGGACCCCTGGGTGGGGCCGTTGTCTATGAGAAGGGTGGGGGTGGGAAGATGGAGGGGAGGGCCCAGGGCGGGGACAGGGTGGCTGCTGCCCGGTGTGAGGGTCCCTCTGATGTGGAGGGGGCAGACAGCAGGTGAGCCTTTGTCCAGCTTTGTGGTCTGTGTGCAGAAAGGTGGCTGATGGGGAGCAAACTGCCCCATGAGCAGCCGCCCTCTCTGGGGGATACCTGGGAGGCACCTGGGAAGCACGTACTGAGGCTGCCGACTTCCTGCCAGGGCCCCGGTGTCTTCCAGGCCTGGCGGGGACGGCGCCCTGCACAGCCTGCAGAACACCTGAGGCTTCCTGGGGTGCCTGCTCTTTCTGGGGTGCCTAGGACCCTGACCTCCACAGCCCCCCATCCTGTGGCCAAGGCTTGGGAGGGACTCTGGCCACCCTGAGGTCACTGGCCCCTGAGAGGCCGTTGCTGTCCTGGTGTTGGGAGGGGGAAGGCCGGATGGGGTCCCCGGGCTGGTGGGAGAGGCCTCGAATGCCGAGCCAGGAGTGGACCCCTAGGGTCTGGTGCCCCTGAGTTGTGGCCTCTCAGGTCTGAGGCATCTCTGAAGCACTTGTGTGTAGAGGCAGGGTGCTGGGTGCTGGCCAGCATCCCTCCGGACACCCTTCGGCTCAGGTGGCTGCCGGTGGCCTAGGGCGGGCTGGAGGGCCGTGCCTTGGTGAGCCTCGGCCCGGAGAGAGGGGTCTGCATGCACACAGCAACCTCCAGAACTTGGCCTCCCGCCCCCTCCGACCCTGGCTGGCGAAGTCATTTTTCACGTCTGGCTTATGCCTGGAGCGGCCATCGGCAGCTGGGCTGTCCGTCACTCTGCCGATCGGAAGTGGCAGCGGGACCTGAAGGCAGGGCAGTTTATTAGAGGGCAAAATTAGATTCCAGGCGGAGAGCTGGCTGAAGCCCTCGTGCCAGCGGAGGCGGGCGGGGGTCTCCAGGGAACCCTGCCGCGTCAGTCTGCAGGGCAGCGGCCTTGGCCTCATGTGGCCTCTGTGCCTGGGCCCCTGGAGGGGGCATGTCTGCAGACCCCTCCAGGGGAAGGGGGCTGGGCCGTAGCCTCTGTTGTTTTCCCCTAGCTGTGGGGGGCTCAGTCGGGGACTCCTCCCCGGCCACCTCCTGGCTCTGCCTGAGAGTGACCCACAGAGGCCTCGGGGGAGGGGCCCTATGATATGACCCCCTTCCTCCCACCCTGGACTCACTTGCCCCCTGTGCCCTTATGATGAGACGGACACCCCCAGCCACCTCCCGAGTCAGTCTGTGGTGGGGGGAGGGAGTCTGAGCTGGGGGGCTGTGGAGTGGGGGCTGCACCCTGCTGCACGGACGCACCCACCCTGTTGCCCCGCTCCCCGGTGGAGGGGACCAGGAAGGCGGTGGCATCAGCTTTGTCACATTTTCCCAAAAAAGAGATATTTCCTGCATTCTGGTGGGCGTAGGGGAGGGGAGACAGAAGCGGGGGTCTCAGCCTGGAGGCAGGGACCCCTCCAAGTGTGAGCACACACCTGCAGCAGATGGGCACCCTGGGACCTGCAGGTGTGGCTGGGGCTGACCACCCCGTGGCTGCCACCGCCTCCGGCCACCCAGTCCCCTTCCTGCATCCGCCACCCAGCTCTCAGGACCCTGCCCTGTGCCCTCCTCTTTCAAAAGAGGGTCCCGTCACTGCTGCTCTGCACCCTGAAGCCCCGACGTCTGGCTGAGAAGGCGTGTCCTGTGGAGTGGGCCCTAGAACTCTGAGGTGGCCTCCCCCCTTTGGTGGCTAGTGACTGGGGTGATCTGGCAGACAGCAGGCCTGGGCGTGCATCAGACGCTCGAGAACTGGGGGGCCATTTCCCCACTCCCCAGGTGAGCCCCAACAGAGGTGGCATCTCACGCTGGCTGCCCTTCCTGCTGCCCATCTTGGCCCCTGGAATCGGGACCAGCTGCTTGAGATGCTGTTTCCTTGGCAACCGCTGCCAGGATTGGGTCTCCACTTTGAATTCATTATCATAATTAGCCTCAGGCTGTGGGAAACCACCTTCCCGTCTGTCCCCCATCTTTTCTCCCCTGGCAGCCTGTACGGTCCCAGGCTGGGGGCTGGGGACTCCCCCGGGCTCCCACCTGCCTGTCTCTCCCTCTCCTCTCTCAGAGGAAGGGACCCCGGTCCTCTGGAGCCTCCCTTGTCCTCTGAGGCCTGAGGGGGTCAGTGCTCTGGGCACACAGGGCTGCTTCCACAGAGCCACCGGGGCGGGGCGGGGGCAGGAGCAGGTCAGGGGGGTGCCAGCTCTCGGAGCCCAGGACGCCCAGGAGGGGGGAAAGCCCTGCAGGAGAACGGGCTGGAGCACAGGCCAGCTCCCGTTTCTGGGCACCTATGAGGGGTCTTGACCTGCTAGGGTGACCCCTTGGTGGATGGCACTCCCATCACCCTGCTGCAGGATGGGGCCTCGTGTCTGAGACCCGTCTCCCCAGGGCTGGACCTCCATGAAGTGTCCCCTGTCCCTGAGGATGCTGTGCCCACAGACCATGAGGCCAGAGGCCTCCCCTTCCCCAACTCCAATTCCCTGTCGGGGGTCGAGTTGCTGCTGTGTGCTGGGTGGGGTGGTGGCTGGTCACCAAGGTGCTGACCACCGGAAGAGGTCTGGAAACGTGTGTCTCCACTGTCCGGCTGCTTGGAGGAGCAGAGGGAGGCCTTGCAGTCTGGGGGTTCCTCTCCTGAGCTGCCAGGGCCCCATCCTGGGCCCACAGGTCTAGCCTGTGGAGATCTGCGGTCTTTGCTCTGGGGATGTGATAGGAGACGCGCGTGCCCCATCTGCCCTCTTCCTCTTCCTCCTCAGTTGTGGGCCTTCGGAGCCTCCTTCCTGAGTTGGTGAGACGCCTCCCCACGGGGCGCCATCTGTGACTGTCTGTTCCGAAACTTCAAAAACAAGCCTGGAGCTGCTGCCAGCACTTACTGGGTGGGCCACTGCAGGGGTGGGGTGGGGGGGTGAGCTTGGCTGTCCCCTGTGTCCAGGTCACTGCCCACTGGGACAGGCTGTACAGCCTGGCTGGGCCATCCCGGAATGTTCTGGAATGCCCTCAAGAAACAGGGCTGAGAAGGGCTGGTCACCTTAGGACTTGGAGTGCCCTGTATGGGTATAACGGAGTCAGGCAGTTCCTGCCCCGTTCTCCAGTCAGGTCCTGGAGGTGCCGCCCCCCACTAGCTCTCCCCTCTGCCAGGAGCTCCCCACCATTCTGCGCTCTTGGCCCTGCCAACTCCACCCTGCCCTGCAGGAGCGTCCTGGTGGACACCTCCTCAGGGAAGCCCACTGGGTTTCGTGTCTCCCCTGGCTCCCGGCCTCATAGTGCTAAGCTGAGCCAGGCCCGGGTGCCCTTCTGTGATGGGTGTTACCTTCCATGTCCCCCACTCCCAATCTGGAGTCTCCCACCCTCCACCCCTGGCAGATCCACTCTGGGTGCAGGTGCTCCTTCCCCACAGCCGGGTCAGGAGAAAACACCACCAGGCAGGACAGACAATTATGATTATGAGGCACGCGAGATATCTGGACGTTTTTCCAGGGCTCAGTTAATTGAATAAATTGGCTAATGAGCAAAGGAAATTAATTGCGGTTTGAAACGTGGCCGTCTCTCCGCGGCGTTTTGTCTGTGTCAGCAGGTGTTGCCTGTCCCCTCGGTGTCAGCGCCTGGGCCATGTCCACGGTCCCGGGAGGGTGGTTGGCCCCGCGGCAGGGGAGGGGATGGTCCGAGTCTCTGGGCGCAGTGGCCACGCTGTGGAGGGCATGAAGCAGGGCTGCCCAAGGCTCGTGGGCGCTGAGTGTGCACAATGCAGCCCAGGCTTGGGCGCCAGCAGGAAGGTGGAGCGGATGTGGCAGAGGGTCGGGGTGCATGATGCGGCATTGGCCCCAAAGGGCCTCGGCCCCTCCCCCACTAGGGGCCTCGGGCAAGGGTGTCACGTGGCAGGGCCGTGGCGTGCACCCTTGTCCCCCTTCCCCTCACTGTGTGCATTGTGCCCCTCAGGAGCCTGGGACCAGGTCCTTAGGCGTCAGGGGCTCTGCGCCGAGACCCCACCCCACCCTGTCGGCTCTGGTGGGCGCTTTGGACAGGGCCTCGGCCTCCATGCTGCCCGCACTGTGGTCCTGGTGCCTGTTAGTCAGAGGCTGACAGGGCGGCCAGAGACACAGGTCCAAGGGTGGGACCCCCCCCCGCCTATGGACACCAGGTCACGCGGGATGGGAGCCCCCAACACACGGACACAGGCGAGGGCTCCGGGGTGGCTGTGTGTGAGGTCAGCATTGACAGGGAGACAGAACGTTTCTGCCACGGAGCCTAGAGAGAGGATGTGGTGAACAAGGAGCAGCGTGGGGTTTGTGGGCTCTGCCTCTGCGTGGCCGGCAGGTGGGAGTCTTGTCTCCAGCCCAGAAGGCCAGGCCTGTTCCCTTTAACTCTGAGTCTGGGCTGTCCCCAGAGCGCGATGCTGTTAGGGCTGACTGGGACAGATGGGGGGACCCGCAGAGTAGGATGTCCGCTCTGACGTGCCTCCCCGGTCCCAGGTTCCTGCTGGTCTTCTCCTGCCTCGTGCTGTCCGTGTTCTCCACCATCAAAGAGTACGAGAAGAGCTCGGAGGGCGCGCTCTACATCCTGGTGAGCCCGTGGGCGGGCGGGAGCAGCCTCTGGCCGCGAGTCGCCCGCCCTCCCCCCAACACCCGGCTGTGCCCCAGCCTGAGCTACACACAGCACCTGAAGCCCCGCCCCCAGGTGGCCCTCCACCACGGAGACACGGGTGGGGCGGGGGTGGAGAGGCTCACAGCAACCCCCCAGAGGCAGGGACGGGCGCCATGGTGACCACAGTGTAATCTGTGTTGCTGATGGGAACGGAGGGGCCTCCCGGGTCCAGAATGCACGTCTGGGGAGCCCTCCTCCCGGGCTTGGGGGAGGGTCCGGCGGGGCCAGGCCACGCCCCTGTGGCCCTGGCCCGGCGGTGCTCAGCTGCGCCCCCTGCAGGAGATCGTGACCATCGTGGTGTTCGGAGTGGAGTACTTCGTGCGCATCTGGGCCGCGGGCTGCTGCTGCCGGTACCGCGGCTGGAGGGGGCGGCTCAAGTTCGCCCGGAAGCCGTTCTGTGTGATCGGTGAGCCCGCGTGGGGGTGCAGGATGGACAAGGGCCCTGGAAGGAGCGGGGAGGCCAGGCAAGACCGTGGCAAGCTCTGCCCTCGTGGCCTCAGAGCTTGTGGATCGGCGGGTCGGAGCACAGGGCGACTGTGCACAGGGCAGGGCTGGGTGGACACCAGTCACCGTCCCCACGCTGGGCACTTTCCCTGTGCCTCCGTCCTTCTGCCCACCCTCCCGGAACCCCGGCGGGGCAGCCCCCCAGCCCGCAGCCTCCTCGAGCTCCCGTCTCCACAGACATCATGGTTCTCATCGCGTCCATCGCCGTGCTGGCCGCTGGCTCCCAGGGCAACGTCTTCGCCACGTCCGCGCTCCGCAGCTTGCGCTTCCTGCAGATCCTCAGGATGATCCGCATGGACCGGCGCGGCGGCACCTGGAAGCTGCTGGGCTCCGTGGTCTATGCCCATAGCAAGGTGAGGTGGCCCCTGGGGAGGGGCCCAGGAGGTCCCTTTGGCCACCTGCCTGCCCCCGCTGGCTCCAAGGGTGGCCGGTGGGAGTGCCCAGATGGATACCCCAGCCATGCCCATTTAGGCTGAGGACGGTGGTGGACACCGTCAGTGGAACCCTGAGGTGGCTGCAGCCGGCCTCCATCCATCCAAACCCCTCCCCACATCTAGGGAGCCCCCAGGAGGCCCAGCCCCTGCCCCACCTGGCTGTGCCACCCTGCTCGTGGGTGGGCCCACACAGCCCCTGCCCACTGTCCCTCCTGTCTGAGCCCTGAGCCGGAGCTCGGTCAGCAGGACCAAGGGTGTGGTCCCCCAAAGTGCTGAGGTGCTGCACCTCCCAGGGATGGCAGGCAGTCAGGGGGTCTCTGCCAAGCTCAGGGAAGCTGAGGTCGCGTCTCAAGTCCCATCATTCTCTGGCCTAATGGCCTGTCAGCTGCCTCGGGACACTTTCAAACCTGGGTGGATGTGCATGCTGGGCTGTCCTCCCAGGTGTGGGGACACCCAGGGAAACCAGCCACCCCTGTCACCTGCCCTGAGCTTGGGGCCATGTGGCTGGGCAGTTGCCGGCCCTGGAGACACATAGTTTCCCGGGAGCGGGCTGGGCTGGACACTGGCCAGGCGCTGTGACGCGGCTGACTTTCCAGGAGCTGGTCACTGCCTGGTACATCGGCTTCCTATGCCTCATCCTGGCCTCGTTTCTGGTGTACCTGGCGGAGAAAGGCGAGAACGACCACTTCGACACCTACGCAGATGCGCTCTGGTGGGGCCTGGTGAGTCCCAGCCCGGGCTCGTCGTTCTTCACGGAGACAAGCTTACGGGTGTGGCCTTCCTTGGGGACCCTCATCCACACCCCCACGTGCCCCTGACCCCTGGGGCCTGGACTGGAGATGGCTGGGCTCTCTCTGGGCAGGGACACCTCCCTAGGGCCACCTGCTGGCCACTCAGGGCCGTGGTGCCCAGGCTGGCTGGGGGTGGGTGCTCTGGCTGGTGGGTGGCTGGGGAGGGGCCCAGCCTCCAGGGCCTGTGTGGCCAGTGTCATCATCTTCCTCCCTCCCTGTGGACTACCTGACTACCTGTGCGTGACCCCTGCTGGAGGGGCGGATGGGAAGTCCTGCCTGTCACATTGAGAGAAAAGTTTGTAAGAAGGAAACTAGACTCTTGCTCGGGGCTCAGTCCTCTGGGCTGCCCCCCACCCCCAGTGTAGGTCTGGAGCGGGTGGATCTGCTCACAGCACCCTGCCCCGGCTCCTCCCTCTCTCCTGGCCTGAGAGAGTCGCCCCCTAAGGCAGCCCCGTGTCTTGCCCCATCCCCTCCCTGCTTGTTTTTCCTCTCGGCATTGTCCTCTCTCAGGCTCTTCCCATGCCTCTCAGCTGCCGGCCATGGCCTCGGTCCTGTGCCCAGTGTGGCAGCTGCCTCCAAGGCTCTCCCAGCTGTGACACAGGGACAGAACCTTCAGATGCCCACCCCTTACCCTGTGTGTCTGGGAAAGAGGGGAGACGTGGCAAGTTTCAGTGTATTGGCAGGGCTGCAGGTCGGCTGAGGCTGGCCCTGGCCTCACCAGGGCCCATGGGGGCGGCATGGCGTCAGTGTCCCTGCCACCACCCAGGGTCCAGCCTGCCCTGCAGGAGGCGCTGAGCCCTTGCCTTCAGCCCCCAGGGGCCAAGGAGGAGAGTGGGGCGCAGGGCCACCGGCCCCTGTGTGGCCACTGCCCGGCCTAGGCCTGACCGGGCTCACTGTGCTGCAGATCACGCTGACGACCATCGGCTATGGGGACAAGTACCCCCAGACCTGGAACGGGAGGCTCCTGGCGGCCACGTTCACCCTCATCGGCGTCTCCTTCTTTGCTCTTCCTGCCGTGAGTCCCGCTCCCTTTCTGCCTAGGGTGGGGGTGGGATCTCGGGCACCCGGGTGACCCCTAGGGGAACATGGGTCCGCAGCCCTCGGTGCTGGAGGTGGCAGCACAGGGGCAAGGGGCCACCCCTTCCTTGGACCCCCAGTGGGGCTGCGCTGGCCGGACACTGGTGGCTTCCACACCACACTGTCAGAGGGCTCTGAGCACCCCCAGGCTGCGGCTTCTGACCCCGAGTCTCTTGGTCAACGTCTGCTCCTTTCAGTTGGGTGGGGCTGGCCAGCAGGGCCCTATGGCCAGAATGAGAGCTTTGCGGTGACCGGCTCCCTTGTCAGGTCTCCAGGGACCGAGGGCCTGGCTCCTGCAGAGGGGACAAGGACCCTTTAACTGCCACCCAGGGCTGAGGGAAGCTGGTGAGCGACAGGAGGCTGCTGTCCCAGGTGGCCCTTGGCCGAGAGCGTGGCTGGCGCTTGCTACAGCGTGGACAGGTCAAGGAAGGGACGTATTCAGGGTGGGCCCTGCCATGCTCCGAGCTGGCATGTCCTTTACCCCAAATCCAGATGTTTTCCCCCAATCTGGTGTCCAGGTGATTAGGGACCGAGGAGGCAGGAGGCAGAGCCCCAGGAGCAAGTATGGGGTCGGGGTGGGGCTCCATCTGACCCTGGTGACTTGCAGGGCATTTTGGGGTCTGGCTTCGCCCTGAAAGTCCAGGAGCAGCACCGGCAGAAGCACTTTGAGAAGAGGCGGAACCCCGCTGCGGGCCTCATCCAGGTGAGTCCAGGTGGCCCCCACCAGGACCCGCGGAGCCCCCTGACCTGGTCCTGTTGTGTGCAGGAGCGGAGCCCCACTCATGTTGTCCCTGTCTATGGACAGGCCCTTGTCCCTCTGCAGGAACGTGTTGGGTGTGGGAAGTCTAGTGCGTGTTCTCGGGCCGAGTGGGTGGCCCGAGGCTGCACGGCAGCACAGTGATGGCTGCTGTCCCGTGTGGGCCCCGGCCCCGGGCCAGACCATCACCGCTGCCACCGGGCTGCCTTTCGCTGCACCCTAGCAGGCAGAGGTATTCTCATACCTGTGCTGCACGTGGGGGTGGGGGCTCAAGACCCCACTCCAGTGGCCTGGAGGTGCTTGCGCCCCGTCTGTGCTCCCGGCTCACACAGCCAGCCCCGCCGTCGGGACGCGGCAGCCGCTCCGTGTCCTGAGTGTCTTGTGAGTTTGCCTTTGTGTCACTCAGCTGGACGCTCACAGGGCTGGAGCAGCCTCCCAGGTGGCGTCTGTTAGACGCACAGGCAGGTGGACTGGCTGCAGCCACTGGGGCTGGGGAGAGCAGATGAGACCAGCAACAGACAGAAACAGGAGGAGACACGGGGAAATTAGGGCTCTGGAAAGACCCCCACATACAGGGGAACCTAGAAGGCCCCATACGAGTCCACGGCTGGATGCAGGGTCAGAGGTGAGTGGAGAAGACCCTAAGCCTTAACCTCAGGCTGACCTTCGGGCTTGTGCAACAGGAAGTGTGGGCGAACGCAGGGCTACACCCAGCCTTGCCGAGTGCTGGGAGAGCTTGACGCAGGGCCGCGCTGCAAAGGCCAAGTCTTTGGTCTCTTTGGTCCCTTGGGTCTAAGGAGACCTCTGTCACACCACCGGCTGGGCACTGAGCTGATGGAACAGAGGCCCGAGTGACCACACACGACGAGGAATGCCACGTGCGGGTTGTTCAGAAAAGTCATCAAATACACCACTGCGGGGGGCACAGCCTGGCCCCCGAGGTTCCACGTCACATTGCTCGAAAATCCAGTTCTCAACAAAAGTGTGAGGCAGAAGGAGGGAGAGGGAGAGCAAGGGCCACAGAGAGTATTTGGAGAACTAAGGCTGAAAACCTTCCAAGTTTGGTGAAAGGCACGAATCTCCAAATCCGGGAAGTTCAGGGAACTCCAAGGAGTGAACACAGATCCGCAAGAAGACACCTTGGGAGCAGACGGCTAGAACCCGAGGACAGAGACAGCGCCGGAGGCTGCGGGACAGGTGACGCTTCAGGGACGAGGATCCTCAGTAGGATGATTAACCAGGGAAGCCTCGGGGCTGGGGGTGGGTGGGGGGGTGAGGCTTTTGAACCCCTGAAAAATCCTGTCAAAGAAGAACTACATTTCTGGGAAAACCACCCTTCAACAGCGACGGAGAAACAAAGGCGTCCCCACACAATCAAAAGCTGGGGGGGTTCATCCCGGCAGACCTGCCTGCACCAAACGCCGACGGGCGTCCTCTGGACTGGAGGGGACGGGCACCGGGCGGTGACTCCAGCCTCGAGAGCACGGGGGAAGGTGCCCGCGGAGGTAAATGCAGACGCCAGTGGTCGTGTGTTCTTGGTTTGAAACGCGTTTTCCCCCATGTGGTTCCAAAGGCAAATAGTCACGAATCTACATTTCTGGGCACATGACGCATGAAGATGCCGCTTGTGACAATGACAACAGAAGGGGGGCCACGTGGGACAGGGGGCCGCACCCTGCTGACGCCGCCTTGCTCTGGGTTCAGACTAGACTCTCAGATGTTCACGGCGTCCATCGTGACCCCCAGGGTTGCCGTGAAGAACGGAAACGTAAGGGCTACAAGTGACACTCTCAGAAGGGAGTGCAGTGTGAGTCCTCGTGACCTTGGCTTCTCAGAAACGACACCAGAGTCACCAGCAGTGAAAAACACAGGTAGATGGATGTCGTCGACATTAACCGCTTCGCTGCACGGAAGGACGCCGCAAAGCGGAGAGAGACCACGGAGTGGGGGAGGTGTTTGCAGCTCGGGTGCCTGGTCAACGTCTAGGGCCCAGAACGTCCAGAGGACTCTCACCGCCCACTAGGAAGTGGGCAGAAGGCCCCACAGACACCTCCCCACAGGGGTGTGGGGACTGGCCAGCTGTGAGACGCCTCCAGCACCGTCAGTCTCCGGGGGAATGCAAACCAAAACCGCCAGGAGCTGCCAGCTGTCCACTGGGAGAGGAGGTGGAGGGAGGGAGCCTCACACCACTGGGGGCGGGGAAGTCTGGGGTCCCTGAGAAAACCAGCCATCATTCGACCCCGTGATCCACTTTTAAGTGTTTGAATGTCCAGAAGCATTGAAAACGGGCGTCCCACCAAACGCATTCACACTGTACTCACGGCAGCTGGAGCGGGGACCCCGTGTCTGTTGGTGGAGGGAGCGGTGTGCAGGGTGGCGTGGCCCATCACGTGGAAGATGTTCAGCCTTAAAAAGAATGGGGTGCACGAATGGGCCTCGAAAACACACTGCGTGAAGAAGCTAGCACCAGAGGCCACACGTCACGAGTCCCTCGGAAGGAAACCCTGGGGGGCTGTGCAGATGTGGGGCTGCCCAAGGCCTGAGGGGGCCCTGGGGGTGACTGCTGGTGGGGGTGGCAGCGGTTCATTTTCAGGGGATGGGACTGTGGGACCCAATGGTGCTGAGGGTCACACAGCAACGGGGATGCACTAGCTGCTGCTGGATTGGACCCTTTAAAGGGGCTAAGGGAATTTTGGTGATTTCACCAAACGTGGGAAAGTTGGGGACAGAGGCCCGGGCCAGGTGGAGGACGGTCTCACCAGCAGGCTCAGACCCTGTGTGGTGCTCAGTTTGCCTCCCCCACTGCCTGTGGGCCACGAGGCTTGGAGGATGGGGGCCTGTGTCCCCTGTCCCCTAGCTCCTGGGGTCTCACGGGCTGGCTTGTCCCCGCAGGACTGGGGAGGCAGGAACTGAGCACGAGGCAGGTTACCACTGCCCAGGGTCAGGGAAGACCGAGGAGGAAAGGCAGGTGTGCTCCACCCGCCCCACGGCCAGCCCCCACCAGCCAGGTGGCAATCAGGTGGCCCCAGCTGCAGAGGGCACGCTGAGGCCGTGGGGGTGGGGGTGAGGGAGGGCCGGCGGGGTCGCCAAGGCCCCAGCCCTGGCCGGGTTGACCGCCCCGTCTCCCGCCCCCGCAGTCCGCCTGGAGGTTCTACGCCACCAACCTGTCGCGCACCGACCTGCACTCCACGTGGCAGTACTACGAGCGCACGGTGACGGTGCCCATGTACAGGTACCGCCCCCGCGTCGCTGCTGCGTCACATTGCGTCGCCCAGCTGGCGGCCTTCCCCCTCCTCTCCGTCTGGAAACCCCATTTTTGGTGGTTCATTCTTTTCGTTGATGATTTCTGTTGTTTTTTTTCCTTTAAAATGTATTTCTTTTCAAATGGAGTTCTGCGTGTAGTTTATTTCACTGTTGATTTTGCTTCGTTCATGATCTGTGGCTTTTATTTTCACCGCCCCTCCCCCCTCCCCCACCACTGAATCACCTCCTGGCCAGAGCGCGGGCCCTGGCCAGGGTGACCGTGGGCCGGTTGCACGCTTTACAGGACCAGGGTCTCCGCAGGGAAAAGGGGGGTGGCCGCAGGCTGCAGAGAAGCTCTATGACCAGGAGACCTGCACACCCTGGGGTCCCAGACGACCTTGGGTGGGCGAGGGGGGTGGGAAGCCAAGTCTGGGTGTGGTTGCGGGAGGTGCCCCCAGGCCCTGAGGCTGTGTGGTCAGCAGGCAAAGCATTTCCCAGGCCAGAGTAGCTGGCAGCCCCAACGAGAGTGGTCACCCGGGGATCGTCTGTGCCCGGCCCTGGCTTAGAAGTCTGAGGTGACGAGTCTGGTGGCCGCCCAGTATCCACTCAGGCCTGGTGCCTCAGGTGGGTGGGTGCCACCTTGCCCTCCAGCCTGTCCCAGGAGTCCCTGCCCTGCGAGCCCTCACCTGCTGAGGGTCCTGAAGCCAGGGCTGGCTTGGCACCCAGAGGTGGTCCCCACCTGCCATTGGCCTCAGTGGGGACTTGTCACCTGGGAAGAGGGTGCTGCCCCCCACCCCGCATTCACCTGGAGCACTCTGCCACCCACGGGACTCTGCAGCCGAGACAGCGGACCCACGTGCTGACCTTCTCTGTTCTGTTGTTTCCCCTGCTCTCCTCGACTCTTTTTTCATTTTCTTTTCCTTATCCCGTTTTTTTAAAATTTGTGTTCTCTCCCCTTGTGTGTGTGTGTGTGTGAAAACACTGGAAAGCTCGCAAGCTCAGACCTACGGGGCCTCCAGGTAGGACCTGCATGGGACAGAGGCGTGTGGTGTGCTCTGTGCTCCCTGTGGGGTGTCTCGGGGCCGCCTGGCGACCCTGCACCCTGCCCCAGCCTGTGGCCCGGCCGGGCACCGCCCTCGGCACCCCGTGCTCCCACCTGGGGGGCACCTCCCTCGCCTCCCTGGTGTCCTCTCCCGACTGTCCCCTGCCTCCCCCTCAGCTGCTTTCCTGTGCTGGGTCCGTCTGCCCCAGGTCGTCCTCTGTTCCTTGTGCTGCTCCCTGCCTTGTCTCAGTGGCGGGGGTCACTCTGGGCCTCCACCCTTGCCCCATGGGCCCCCGTCGCACAGCGCAGAGGCGGTGGGGCTGGGGGTTTCCACATCCCTGCTCGGGGACATCCCAGTGGGCCCTGCTCCTGGCAGGTGGCCCACCCAGCACCCGGGTCCTCTGTCCAGGCAGCTGGGCTCTGGGCCTGTGTGGGGCTCCCTGAAGACTCGCTCCAGTGAGTGGGAGACACAGGCCCCGGGAGGAGAAGGTGGTGATGGGAGCCAGGTCCCCCCATTGCACTCCTGGGGCTCCTGGCTGCCTGGGCCGTTGGGGAGACCTTGCTCAGGCCCCGACAGGCCTCTTGATCTGGGAGGTTTCCCCAGTTCACCTTGTCCAGCCAGTCCACGTCCCCCAGGGTCTGCAGAGGTACCCCGCCCCCAGCCCTGGGCCTGGGTGGCTGGAGTTGTCTCCAAGATGGCTGGTCCCTTGACCAGCTGCTGCTCTGTCCTGGGGTGCCCCTGATGTGCCCCCCACTCCTGTCAGCCCACCCTCATCCTCCTCAACTGACCACCCTCAGAGGTGACGCGCTGTGTGTGGTGCCTGCTCGCCCCTGCCCTAGCCTGCCCACCCGTGTTCCGCCCCCGCTGCTGTGTGTTCAGGGCATGGCATTCCATCTGCGTGTCTCCCTCGGGCCTGCGTGTGGGGGGCCGTCCTGTGTCTCTGTGCGAGGCCGGCGGGCGGGTGGTCAAGGGGAGTGGGGAGGCCCCTGTGTTCCCGGACCCAGTCCTGGGGACTCCGCTGGGCCCACAGCACGGGCACTGACAACCCAGCCTCCTGCTCAGTGCTGGCCCTCAAGGACAGCAGGAAGCCCCGGCTGGGGGAGGACGGTGGGCTCGCACAGGACCACCCTTCCCCATGTGTCTGGGCAGCACTGCCCGGCTTGGCTGTGCTGGGCCTGCAGAGGGGACGGTGACTGGCCAGGGCAAAGCCAGAAATGGTGGCCAAGGTCAGGGTCCCGTGTGGTGGAGCCACTGAGTGAGTGTGAAAATGACAAGGGCCTGTCACACCCGGGGGAGTGGATGTCGAGGGGCCGGGCTTCAGCCTGCCCTGGAGGCAGAAGGACAGAGGGACCAGAGGGCTGAGCTGCAGGGTGGGGGCAGGACCAGGCAGAGATGGGACTAGGGCGAGAGTGAGGCTCTGACACAGCCCCTGGCGCATCAGGGGGCCCCAGAGCCAGGAGGCTGGAGGGACTGGGACTCAGCAGGCTGATGGCCAAGTGGGGTGTTGCCGTGGGGGCAGCTGGGTCAGGATGGAGAGACCAGGACAGGGGAGCCTGGGGCCTCCCCAGGAACCCCCTGGGCCTGCAGACCCCCTGCCCTGGTGTGAAGGCCGGGCCTCGGTTCTTCACAGAGGCTCTGTCTAGACCTGCCTGGTGGCCGGTGTCGGGCACGGGCTGAGGTGGCCTGTGGGGTGGCAGCTCTGGGGACGGGGCCTTGGGGCAGAGCCAGGCCTGCTATCCAGGGTCCCAGGGCCTCTCCCTGTCCAGGAAGCTTCTCTGTAGCCCAACAGAGCTTCTCTGAGACCCTGAACTTGCCCTGGCTCTGCAGAGGGGCCTGGCAGCCTGAATGTGTGGGGTCCTGTGTGCCCACTGTGCTGCCCTCGGGGGGGTGGGGGTTGGAGATTGGAGAGGGGGTGAGTGGGCTTGAGCCCCCTGCCGGGGCACCAGCACCGGGCTCAGCCTGCTCCATGGAGTCAGGGGCCTCCGGGGACGAGGCCCGGGCTCTGCACCCCCCAACACTGTGTCAGCTGATCAGTGTCCACTCTCAGGGGTGCGGCAGGTGGTGCCCCAGGGCCCTGAGTCCCCTGCCCCGAACCTCTGCTCTTCCTGCCGGGCACAGGCCACACCCCCTGTCCCTGGGCTCTGGCAGGGGCAGGCGGGAGCTCACCCCCCTCTCCTGCCTGCAGACTCATCCCCCCGCTGAACCAGCTGGAGCTGCTGCGGAACCTCAAGAGTAAATCTGGGCTCACATTCAGGTCAGCAGAGGGGCTGGTGGCAGCATGGGGGGCATGTCCGTCCTCCTGGGGTCCTGCTGCCCACGGACACTCAGCAGGGGCAGGTCATCCCTGCGTGGGGTGGCCACGGGACCTGATGATGCGCGAGCACTCAGCACAGAGGTTGGGTGGGAATGGAGAGGAGGGTGGCCCATGACAGGAGCCCTGAGTGGGGCAGAGCAGCCAAGGGGGGTCAATGCTGTTCCCCCCAAAGACGTGTCCATGCCCTGGAATGCATGAACCCCACGACCTTATTTTGGAAAACCCTTTGCCGGTGTGGTGGAGTGAAGGGTCTTGGCGTGAGATTGCTCCCGGTCAGCGGGTCTCTAAATCCAGTTACGGGTGTCCTTACACGAGACAGTGGAGACGGGGTGAAGTGGCCACCAGCCCAGGGATGCCTGGGTCCACCAGAAGCGGAGGGACTGTCCCTCAGATGGCACTCAGCTCCTGAGCTTGGACCCCTGGCCTCCGGGGCGGGAGAGGGTCCATTTCTGGTTTGAGCCCCGACCCGTGGCCCTTGATCCAGGCAGAGACAGGAGTGCACACAGGTCCCTGTGTGGGGGGTGGGGCCCTGCAGGGACAGGTGCCGGGTTGTGCAGAAGTAGCCCTGGGACTGGATGACAAGTGGCGGGCAGGTTGGGGGGAGCAGCTGCCAAGCACGGGGACATGAGGTGGCTGGGGCACGGTGCTGGGATGACGGAGGAGCACGAAGGAGCCCCGGGTGAGGTCTCAGCTGGAAACAGGGAGCGTGACCCGGTCAAGGGTGCCTGAGCCGTGTTGCTGGGCTGGGACGTTCAGCCTAGGTCCCCAGCTAGGGGTGGGTAGTGCAGCCTGGTTTCTCTAGTTGCCCGTGGAGAGCTGCGGAGGGAGGGGCGAATCCGAACCCAGGGAGGGCTGCGAGTGGAGAGAACCCAGCCTCCAAGACGTGGGGGGCGTCAGCTGTCCAGATTGCGAAGGACAGTGAACTGGACACCCACTCAGGGGAAAGTGCACTTTGGGGGCTGGGCCACGCGCGGGTGGAACAGCGTCCGTGGGAGAGCCTCTGTGCCTGGTGGGCAGAGGAGGGCGAGTGGAGGGGACTCTGGGAAAGAAGCTGGAATAGGCAGAGACCCTCTTTTCTCCAGGACCTGGGGGTGGCAGCCTGTGCTGGGTGCTGAGGGAGGCCCACCGGGCCAGGCTGTGGGGGGATGTGCCCGGCAGGGTTGTCCCTGACTGTCTCATTGCTTCTGTTTCAAGGAAGGAGCCGCAGCCGGAGCCAACCCCCAGGTCAGTGCCCCCGCCCCCCGCGTCTGTGCGCCAAGATGCCCAGCCCCGGGGAGTTCCGTGAGGGGCTGTGCCTGGGCCCCTTCCTGGCAGTGAATGCCCGGTGCTGATGGGGGCCCCTGGGTCCGTTTCCATGTTTCTGGGAGGGCAGGTCCTGGGCCCCTTGGGGGGTTTCTGTGACAGAAGTCCCAGCAGAGTCAGTGCTGGGGGTCGGGCCGGCAGTGGAGGAGGGGCAGCTCTGAGGACTGGCCGAGGGGCAGAGCCTGGTTTGTTGAAGGTTTCTAGGGGAAGTGGGAAGGCTCTTTTTGTAGCCCAGGGTCTCCTGTGTTTTGGGGGGCCCTACAGGCCCCACCTGTTCTGTTGGTGGCAGGCAGGCCACCCCGCGGGGGCGCTGTGGGCCGGCTCTGCTGCAGGCGGAGGGGGTGGCACCCACAGTCTACCTGGGGTTGGAGAAAAAACCCTAATCCGCCACAGCGTCACGTCTAATGAACTCCGGCATGGCTGGGTGTCCCTCGCTGAGTTCTCTGAGCTTGGGGTCCGCCAGCACCCGCCCTGATGCCGCAGAGGGAGGCCCCCCCCCCAGGCCACCGGCCAGAGACCTTGCCCTCCCGATTACCTCGCCCCACCCCCTTGGTGCCCCTATTGGTCCCCAGGCGGGGGAGATGGAGGTGGGCTGAGCCCACCGCTCCAACAGCCGGGAGAGGACACACTTCTCGCCAGACCCCCAAGAAGGGGACGATGGCCGGTGCCCCGTGTGGCAGGATGGGCAGTGCTTTTGCCCTGAAGTGGCCAAAAGATCAGCAGCAAAGGGGCTCCTCACAGGGGCTGAGAAAATGGACACGGGACACGGGAGCTGGCTCAGCCTGGGGCAGCGCCACCGCCCCCGGCCACCCGCCCGTCTGTCAATCTGTCCGTCCAAGGCCCCGGCGGCTCCGTGTGCTCATGGCCCGGCTTTCCCCTCCTCCCGGCAACTCTGGTCTCAGCCTCTCTCTCTCTCTCTCCTCTCCCACCCTCCCCTCCCTCAATCTGCACTTCTGGCCCCTCCCAAGTGCCTTTAATCATGTCACTGCCCTTCTTCGGGCCCTTTCCCGCCCGCTCTGTCTTTGGGGACGAGGTGCTGACCTTGAAAGCAGGACTGAAGGTGAGGACACGCGGGAGCCCCCAGGCTCTGTCCCCTGCTTCCTGCTCACCGATCCTCTGTCTCCTCCCCATGTGTCCTGTGTCCCTGCCTGCCCGTGACCCTGCGGCTTCCCCGGGGACCCAGGGCCTGCCTCCCCCGGGGTGCACACCTGTCAGGCAGGTAATGGCAAGCTGCACTGCCGTGCCCTCCCCTGGGGCCACAGACCCTCCGGTGTATAGGCAGTCATTTTGCCCCTTGCACCCATGAAGGGGTGCGTGTCCCCAGGCTGCCCGGGAGTCTAGGGGACGGGGTGGATGCAGGGATAGTTGCTCAGCTCCTGTGACACCCCGCCCCTCCAGGGCCTGGCTGATGGGGGGGGGGGGCACGTGTGGTGGTGTCAGACCGAGGCCATCTGCATCCGGTCGGAGCGTCGGGCCAGGCATCCAGGGGTCCCGGCTGTGCCGCTCTGGGTGTGTCTCTGATCCGCCCTTTGATCTTCCCGTTTCTGACAGCCCTGCCCCCCGTCTGCCCCTGGTGGAGACCCCTGTCCCTGTCCCCTTTGCCCCTTGTCCATGTGGGTCCCCCCCCTCGTCACAGGCGTGTCTGTCCAGTCTGGTCTTGGTGAGTGTGTATGATGTGTCTTCATCCTCGTGGGCTGGGTTCCCTGTGCTTGTTGCCCTAGCTCCCAGACTGGTGATGCTCTGGTTGGCTGACAGGGACAGGAGAACCCCAGATGCTGGCCCTGTGCTTGGTGGAGGCCACCAGCAGCCCACCCCCGCCAGGCCCCGTCAGGGTCAGGGGCTGCGCCACCCCGTGCGGGAGCCGCAGCCACGTGTGGCAGTTTAAGTTTTCCTCAAAGTGAGTGCGGCGATTGAGCTGGTCCTGTCTTGAGTGCAGAGAGGAGTCAGGTGCTGGGCGGGCGTGTGTCCCCATCAGCGGGGACGGTCCCCCTGGGGTGACGTGGGGCTGAGGGCCCGGGAAGCGCTCACAGGGCAGGCGGCTGCGCAGGGAGGGCTGCGGTGGCCAAGCTGGCCTAGGGGCTGGAGGCAGAGCCACCACACGGTCCTCTTTCCCAGGGGACAGCCTCCAGGTGGGGGACTGCCCCTGCAGGCCTGGGACCCGGAGGAGCTGGCTGAGGGTCCCTGTCTCTCGCTGTCCGGCACACTCTGAGAACCTGTGGCTGATGTGGGTGAAGTGCCTGGGAGAGAACATTTGCCCTGAATTTGAGCAGGTGGAGCTGCTAGGTGGGGGTCCGGGTCCTGGGGACATCGAGTCACGGGGTGGGGGGTGAGCGCTTGCCGGGGCAGTGGGAGACCAGCTCCCTCCTGCTGGATTGAGCATCTAGCAAGTCCTGTTCTTCATCCAAGTGTCCAGGCAAGTCCCACAGGGAGGAAGCTCATGGAGCGCTTGGGGTCCTCCTCACAGGGCAAGCCGGGGAGGGCCAGCAGCGGGCTCCGAGGACCCTGGGCATGCTGGCTGACCAGACATAGCTAGGCGGGTCCTTCGTGTGAGTGGAGGGAGGCATCTGGACACTGGCAGGTGCCACCGATGTCTGAGTGAGTGCATGCACGCGGAGCCCTCCTTCCGGAGCGGGGACTCCCAGGTGTGGCCTGGGCTCCTCAGGCGCACGGTTTGAGAGCTGCCGTCTTGGGGGTTACAGCTTCAAAGGTGGGGGAGAGGGAGAGGCCCCAGGAAAACAAAGGGTTTCTTGTAGATCTTGCTTGGTGCTTTCGTTTTTACTTAAAAATGTGCGTGTTCTGGCAAGGAGATAAGTCCCAGGCTGTCGGGAGGCCCTGGGGGCGCTGACCATTGGGAGAGCATTTCCTGTAGACGCCCCCCCGCCCTGCCCCCCTGCCCACTGATGGATCCACCTCTGCTCGTGGGCCCTGACCCCCTTCTCCGTAGCTTCCCACTGGGGAGAGGCAGCCACGGCCCCTGGGTCAGCGAGGCCCACTGCCGCTCGGGCAGCCAGCTGGGCTCAGCGAGTCCTCAGCGATGGGCTTGTGAAGCCAAACTGCACGTGGGCCCCCCGAAAACGCGTGCTTTCCGGAACCCTGTCCACCCGGAAAGAGCAAGCCTTTGGCAAAGTCTCAGCCCATGTATTATTTTTTTTTTGTGCGCATGAAAATGACAAAAAATAATACATCTCTTCAAAGACACGACCCCCAAGCTCCGGCTCTGGAAGGAAAAGGTATTTTTGGGGGAACAAACCAGGAGTTTTGCTTCCTCCAAAAATAGGGGACAGTTTTCTCTTCCGGGCTGGCAGAGGACTTCACGCGTGGCGCCTTTACAGTCCTAGCTCAGACGCAAGCTCTGTGGCTGGTGGGCCCTGAGCCCAGAGCCCCCCCAGGGGCGGTCCTGGCGCCTCAGTTCACCCGCCCGGCCCAGCTCCCTGCCTGGGGACTAACTGTGCTCTCCTCATTTCCAGTAAAGGCGGACCGTGCAGCCAGGGCCTGTGTGGATGCTGCCCGGGACACTCTAGGTACCGCGGACGCGGGGCACGGACCCCCATTGCTGCACGGCTCTTCCGCCCCGAACTCTGCCTGTTAGAGGTTCTGCACGAGCCAGGGAGAGGCCGCCCCGGCCCCCAGCCCCTGATTCTGATTGGCAGCTCGGCCCACGGCCCGCGCGCGGGGCAGTGCTAGGAGCCCCCTGATTCAAGGCTCTTTCTCCCCAAGCAGGAGGGGGCCGGCGGGGCGGGGGGCTCAGAAACCCAGCAAGGGCGCCGGCCCCCGGGTCCCCATTGCTCGGGGCGTCTTCTTCCTGGCATCAGTCCAGTACCTCCACTAGGCACCTGAGGATGGCCCCCCCAAACTACCGCCCTGCTGCCCTGGGGCAGCCCCGTCCTGTGTGTGCCCCCTGCCCCGACACACCAGATACACCAGGAAAAACAGGCAGAGTCCACGGCCCCCTCCCACGTTCAGGCCTGGTTTGGGGTGGACTGGAAACGGGCCAGTGGAGAAGCCGCCCACCCTCAGCACCCTGGGTGCCACTCCTCTCCTCTGTCCACCGTCAGCTGGCGGGTGTGGAAGTGTCCGTCTGTCTGCTTGCTCCAGGTGCATCCGCCCCCTCCTGCCCGCCTCCTAACCCTGGCCAGCGCAGCCCTGCAAGGTGTGGGTGGCACTCACCTGCAGTCCTTTGCATGTGGTCGCTGCTGAGCGGCGGGCGCCCGGAGGGGCCGCTCAGCAGGGCCGGGGCCCCCGGCAGCCGCATGCTTGTACCTGTGCATCCGCGCATGCTCTGAATCCTTCTCCACCCTGAGAGGGGCTCTGAGGGCCGCCCCCCCACCTGTCCTTTCTACCTGCGTGTTCACGGACTGACGTAGGCGCTTGTGGGGAAGGCTCACAGCCCCAGGGCAGAAGGCCGGCTTTGGCCAAAGGCTGCTCCCTCGGTCAGGGGCTGTGGCCGGGGTTCCGGCCATGTTCAGTCCTGCTGTGCACAAGCCTCACTAATGTCACCTCATCCTCCGTACTCTCCTGGGGCATCCATGGCCAGCCTCGGCCAGCAGCTCCCTGTGGATGCCGGCTCCCACCCGCCGAGCGGGCTTGTGTGCGGCCAGGATGTGTCTGAGCTCAGCTGGGGCCTCCCACCCACCCCCTCCCGGTTTGCGGCTGACTCCCACCCCTGTATTTAGAATTTCACCCTGGGCGGGGGCTGGCAGGTAGGGAGCGGAGGGGACCTTGGCTTTCTCCCCACATCCCAGCGTCATATAAACACCAAAGTGAAGCCACACCCCATCCCAGCAAAGGCATCTGGCCAGAGCCCCCCACCCACGCACTGGCTCCGGCCCTTGGTTCCTGAGATGAGGGGGGCCCTGCAGGGCCCTGGCGTTTGGGTGGCTGGGGTCGGGGAGCGAGTGCCTGCAGGTGACTGAGGAGTCCCAGGTGTCCACCCTGCGGCTTCCTGCAGTGGGAGCCCCACACCGGTCTGAGGAGCAGGCAGCAGGTCCCGCTGCGTCCCAGCCCTCCTGGCTGGGCAGGGCAGTCATTTCTCGTGGCCTCCCTGTAGCAGCTGGTGGTCATTGTCGGGACAGGAACACGAAAAAGGCCCTCGGGCCCCACCTGCCCAGCTGGGCCTCGCCCTGGGTTCAGCGGTTACGAGCTTGGGGCCGGTGTTCTGAGCAAGCTGACAGCCCTGTCCTGTGCTCACAGGACACCCGGAGCTCCACACCTCAGGGCCGTCGGCCCAAGGGGCTCTTCTCCCCGTCCTGCAGGTGTCCCCAAACTAGCACAGACAGGCTGTGGGGCCCGGGGCAGGGAGGGGTGCCCACCCGGGCTGTGGCGTCCAGGTTGGGTGGGCCCGGTGCCGGCTGCCTTCTCTCCGTGGCCGGTCATCTCTGTGCCACCTGATTGCGTGTCTGGGCTGTGGGCGCCTGCTGAGGCCGATGGAGGCAGCTGACGCAGGGTGGCTGTGGTGGGGCTGGCGATGCCTGAGGGCTGCCCACAAGCCCCCACCCCGGGGCACGTTTGTCCCCAGCCCCCAGGTGCAGCGAGAGGCCTGATCAGAAGCCCGAGCGGGTTTCCAGTTCACAGAGCCTTGCCGTCCTCTCTTGGGGACCTGGGGGGACTGCCCAGAGGGAGGCAGCGAGTGGCTGCCCGGCCCCTGGCCTGATGCTGCACCCCAGCCACGGTGACCCACCCTGTCTGGTGGTTGCTGCCCAGAGGGACCTATCTCCATGGTTACCAAGAGCCATGTGGACAGGGAGGCCCGAGGACCCCCCAGGGCTGTGGCTGGCTGGCCGTGGTCACCCCCTCCCTGCAGCCTCGGGCCAGGGCTCAGGACAGCAGGCCTGTTGCAGCCGACGTGGCTGGCAGAGCAGGCCTATCCACTCCACCCTCTGGGAGCAGGACGGTCCATTCCTACTGTGTCCTGGGGACCTGCTCTGTCCTCGGGGTGGAGAGGAGGTCAGGCCCCATCCTCCATGATGCTTCTCCTCTGGCCTCACCCTGCTCCCTGGGGCTGCGAGGGGCCCAGGGGTCAGCTGCGGACCTGATTCCTCCTGACCCCGGGGCGGTTACAAGGTGTGGAGGGGCAGACAGGGAGCCTGCTGGGTGCCCAGGGAGAAGCCGCCGCTGCTCCTGTCCTGCGTGGTGTCACCTTGCAGTGGGAGGCCTGGCTGGATGTGTGGACAGGGCTCAGGCCCTTGTTGGTGGTGGCCACAAGTGGTTTAAGAGTCCACTGGCCCCTGGCCAGGCCGAGGACCTGAGCCAGCCTGGGGCCCCCTGGTGGAGCGGACCACCCACGATGTCTCCCTTGGCTCGAGACCTCCCTCCCCACCTGGGCTCTGGTCCCTGGCCACCGCCCCTCGGTGACCTTTCTCTGGGGCTGGGTCTGCATCTCTGTCCTTCCCATGGGGGACGACGCCAGCTCAGAGCCGATGGTGGGCGTGAGGGTTCTGTCCCGAGTGACTACTCTTGCTGTCTTTCTGTGTGTGTCTGTCTGTCCTCCTGGGAGCAGTCAGAAGGTCAGTTTGAAAGACCGTGTCTTCTCCAGCCCCCGAGGTGTGGCTGCCAAGGGGAAGGGGTCCCCGCAGGCCCAGCCAGTGCGGCGCTCACCCAGCGCCGACCAGAGCCTGGAGGACAGTCCGAGCAAGGTGCCTAAGAGCTGGAGCTTTGGCGACCGCAGCCGCACGCGGCAGGCCTTCCGGGTCAAGGGCGCTGCGTCTCGGCAGAACTCGGAAGGTGGGTCAGCCCCGCACCCTGCTGGGGTCCCGTCGCTTCCAGGGTTCACCCCCGGGGGCAGCACCCACTTTATCCACCTCTTTTACTGGGGGGGGTGGTCACGTCCCATGAAATGAGCCATTTTAAAGCTAACAGTTCAGGGGCACTTGCTGTGTAGCTCCTGCATGTGCCACCTGCTCAAGGTCACCCAGGCCTGGCCCGCCTTCCTCTTGGGTGCGTCCCAGACATGTCACACGGGGGGCCACACGACCTCCCTAGTGTCTGGTTTTGCTGACAAGTGTTTTGGGGGCTCCCCCACGGTGCATGGGAGCCAGAGCTTCGTCCCTCTTTATGCCGAGTGGCGTTCTGTTGTTCCTGGATGCGGGCGCGTCCCCTCTGTCCACTCATGGGCTGCATCCCCTTCCACCCAGAAGCAAGTCTCCCCGGGGAGGACATCGTGGATGACAATAAGAGCTGTAACTGCGAGTTTGTGACTGAGGACCTGACCCCGGGCCTCAAAGTCAGCATCCGGGCCGTGTGGTGAGTGACCCGGGCATCTGGGGAGAGGGCGTCCCCCTCGCAGAGCCCAGGAAGGGGCACGGTCACTCGGTCCCTGGGATCCAGGGAGATACCTTGTGGCTGACACTCCTTCGGTCTCAGCTCCTTGTGGCTCAAAAGGCATCTGGTGTCACTGTCCCCTGCCCATCACCCGGGGCCATCCGCGGCCAGCCAGGTGGACAAGGGTCTGTCTGCGTGGCTGAGCCCAGGGGTGGCCGGCATGTTTGGTGGGTGGGTGGCCCAGGTAATAGGGACACATTGTCCAGAGCACATTCTTGGAGCCGCTGGGAGCGCCCCGGGCAGGCGGAGGCCGGCTCTGATCCCGCTTGGACAGGGCCTGGCAGTCTCTGCCAGGGGCTCACAGCCCCGTCCACCCTCAGTGTCATGCGGTTCCTGGTGTCCAAGCGGAAGTTCAAGGAGAGCCTGCGGCCTTATGACGTGATGGACGTGATCGAGCAGTATTCGGCCGGCCACCTAGACATGCTGTCCCGCATCAAGAGCCTGCAGTCCAGGCAAGCGCCCGGCCTGGGGCCCGGAGGCTGGTCCTGCAGGGCCAGCACCCACATGCCACAAGCTGGGGAGATGGGTGCTGGGGGGTACACACTCCCTGCCAGAGGTGTGGCGGGGACAGAGCCATGGGGGCGTGGAGGCCAGCCCTGCTGTGGCCGGCTCTGGGCGGGCCCCACATCTTGGCCCCACACACGGTTTCTGTGGTGTTTGTGTCCGACGTCTCTGCCGTCTCTCCTGCCCACATTGTGATGTGTGCGTGTGTGCTCACACGTGTGCACGCACACGTGTGAGCACAACGTGTAGGTCGCTGTGTGCATGTGTGTGCACGGGCATGTGAGCACACGTGGGTGTGTACAAGTGTCTCTGGTGTGCCCTGTGTGCCGCGTGTTGTGCACACGTGTGTTGGGAGCAGAGGGGCTCCACCGAGGGGGGCAGCACTTGAGGTCCCGTCGGGCGTCAGCCTTGGCGCCTCTTCTGCCAGATCGGGACCCCCCACCGGAGTGCGTGTCCGTGGCGGGGCCATCCCAGGACCCGTGTGTGCCAGGCTGGTATGCTCACCTCAGAAGCCACCGGTACGTGCATGTGTGCAGGCACAAGCAGGAGCCTGGGACACACAAAGCACACCTGTCAGAGGTGTGTGCAGTGCACACACAGACCTGTGCCCACCCCCGTGCATGCATGTGCCGGCACACCTGTGTACACATAAGCACACTCTCCGCCTGGTGCCCACATTCATGTGCCCTGTAGGTCCATGCACATGCATACATGCCAAGTACACACATGCTCCTAGACACCCACACTCTGCACACACAGACAAGCCGTGCACACGTGTGTGTGAGCAGGCCGCGTGGCAGTCACGCTCTCCCGAAGTGGCACACGTGCTCCTGCCTGTCAGAGCCCCCACGCGGCCCCTCTGACGAGGCCATCACTGGGGAGGCCTGGGTCCTGGCTGCAGGCGGGTCTGCGCGGTCAGGGGACCGTCCCCCGGCGGGGCGAGGTCAGCACACCCCGCATTGGGCCGCCTCCTGTCCGGCCCCCGGATGCGGGGGTTGGAGGGGTCTCTCTGGGCTTTCTGCTGCCCCTGTTGGGCAGGGGTTGGGCAGTGACCTCTTCCTATCCCTGGGCTCAGGGTCCTGCAGAGCTTTGGCTAGGCCTGTGCTGTGCGTGTGAGCAAGTGTGTGTGCCGTTGTGCACGTGGGGGAAACGTGAGAGCAGGAGAGCAAACGTGTGTGTGCAGACATGTCAGGGGTGCGTGTGAACCACATGGGTCAGCATGCACATGGCTGAGTGTGCCTATGAGCATGTGAGCAAATGTGTGCATGCACGAGCCTGCGTGTGAGCAGATGTGTGTGCGTGTGCACACAAGCCGTGTGTGAGAGCACCTGCCCACCGGGCCCCCCTCACATGGTCACTGCCGCTCCAGGGCTCACCAGGCCCTTTGGCCCTGAACGCTCCCTTTTCCTCCTCTCTGTTGGAGAGCCCAGTGCTCCCCACGGGGCTGAGCACCCGTCGGCCAGTCCTGAGTGCCGCGCCACTGCCCTCTGCCCCGAGCACCTGCATGCTCACTGGACAGGCGGGCCACGCCGAGAGGCAGTGCCCAGGCCCGTGCTGGCTTGAACACGGGAAGGCTCCAGTGAGTGTGGTGTCCGCTGCGTGTGGCACAGTTGTGGGGAGTGTCCTCTGTTGCTTCAGGCTGGGTCGCCCCTTCTGTGTCTGCAAGTCCCCAGCCGCCCGCCTCATGGTGCTTCACGATGCGTTTGCTGGTGTCTCTTTTCTCGTTCACTTGCCAGGATAGATATGATTGTGGGCCCCCCACCCCCTTCAACTCCCCGGCACAAGAAGTACCCCACCAAAGGACCCACGGCCCCTCCGAGAGAGTCGCCCCAGTACTCACCTAGGTCAGGATGCCAACTGCCCCTGCCCGTGTCTGTGGAAAGGCCGGCCCCCTCGCTCCAGGCCACATGACGGCAGGCCCGCCCTGTGCTTCCCACGGGACAAGTCCAGCCAGGGTGAAGGCGTCCCCAGCAGGGCCCAGGCAGCTTTCCAAGGACACCCTGTGTGACGTCCTCCCGGGTGGGGCTCCCTAGGCAGGGGCAGAGGCCAGCACTGCATGGACTGGGGGCGCTCGGAGTGCAGGGAGGGCCTTCAGGGCCCCGGACCACAGCACCCTTGCACACAGCCCTCAGGCCCCAGCACCCACCACCCACAGGGTCGACACGGGCCCTGCGGGGCTCTGAGCAGCTCCCGTTGCCTCCGTTGCCTTCGACCCTGTGGATGCGTGGGAGTTAGGTGCCCAGTGCGCACAGGGGCCCTGGGTCCCATTTCCAGCCACTTAGCACCACAGTCGGTGTGACCGATGAGCACGCCCAGCCGACGGGCAGAGTGCATGGTGAGGGCACTCTTAGGTGGTGAGTCAGCACAGGCAGACTCTTCAGTGACCAAAAATTCAGACTTCGGGCAGGTCTGGTCGGCCCAGGGAGAGTGGAGTCCCCGGAGCAGGGACGTGAGGCTGAGGACAGAGGTACCTGGCTGTGCCGGCAACTCGGGAGCCGGGGGAACCAGGTGTGTCCGGAGGCCAAGGGTCAGCATTTCTGGCATCTCGACCTAGTGCTCCTGGGGGGCAGGCCTGACTCAGGGCTGCCCTAGACAGTGTTTTCTGGATGCCCTGCTCAGCCATGCCCCCCCAGCCCCAAGCCTCCTCCCAGCCATGCTGCAGGGGACAGAGCTGGGCTTTGAGAGCCAGGAGCTGGGCAGGCCTCTCAGCCGCCTCGGCCAGAGGATGCTGTCAGGCAGAGAAGGGGTCGCAAGGACAGTCTTGGCACGTGGGGGGGAAGCCTGACTCTGAAGCCCAGGGGAGTGTAGCACCCACTCCTTGGGGGACCCTCTCCACACCCCCCAGCAGGAGTAGCAGCTGGCGGAGCCCTGTGCCCCGGCTCCCAGGGGACTACCAGGCAGGCAGCCCGTCATGTGGCAGGGGTGAAGGCGCTGAGCAGCTGTGCCTGGACCGTATGGACGCACGGGAACACCAAGAGCCCCTCCTCCCTGTCCGTTTCGCACCGGAGTCTGCTTGGAGCCCGAGGGACCCCGCTGCCCCCACCCCACCCACCCCACCGGCCCTTCGGTGCATGAGCCCAGCATGGAGCCCCGCAGAGCATGAGGAGCTGCACCGTGGCTCACAGCCTGAACCCCTCTTCTGCTTCCTGCAACAGAGGAGAAATCACCCCAAGTCCCCACCAGAGACAGGCAGGGCGGCCCTGGGTCAGGAAGGAAGCCCAGACGTGGCCCAGGCCAGTCCACTTGGCCCCTGCCCCTGAGTTTGAGAAGTGGGCTCTGTGCCCGGAGCTTCAGGCCACAGATGAGGCGGGGCTGCAAGGCCTCGGCCTGGGGCCCTGCCCTGCTCGGCGGCGCCTGGCGGGCTCGCAAAAGCTGACCCCACAGCTTGCAGACCACCAGGCCCCTGACTCTGAGGGGTGTCCACACACTCGGCTCCTGTGGCCCCTTCCAAGCCATCCCGCTCAGCATTGGGCTGGGGACACTGTGCTGGTCACGCAGAAGCCCCTCCCTGGAGGAAGCTCCCTCCTCTACTTGGCATTCGGGACCTAAGGCCTCTTTTGAGATAAGCTCAGCTGTGTGCTGCATCCGGCACGCAAGTGCACACGCACGCAGTGCGCATGGTGTGTGCACACGTGTGCATGCACACCCAACACACAGCACATGTGCATAATGTGCACACACA
>VMDR010000041.1:43280-87524 GCA_007922815.1 Macrotus californicus
AGACCGGCTGGGCAGAGGGCTCCTGGCACATGATGAAGGAGGGAAGCTTGGGTGCGGGAAGGGCTGGGGGAGCTGAGGGGTGAGTGGCCCTGATACCTTCATGTGCCTCTGTGCTACTGTGCAAGCCCACTGGGATGGGGTGGACAGGGAACAGACCCTGAGGGCCCAGAACCAGGGGAGAACAGATGCCCGGCATCCACCTGCCCTGGCACCTGCTGTCTCCACGGCGGCTCTGGGCATGGCCTGGTGCCTGCACTGGGAGGCGTGGCCTGGCCCAGGAGGAGGGCCCACAGGACACCACACCCACCTGAACTCATGCTAGGGGACATGGCCTTTCCCCCCTGCAGAGTGGACCAGATCGTGGGGCGGGGCCCGGCGATGGCGGACAAAGACCGCACCAAGGGCCCGGCTGAGGCGGAGCTGCCCGAGGACCCCAGCATGATGGGCCGGCTGGGCAAGGTGGAGAAGCAGGTGGGAGAGGCCAGGAGGGCCACCCTGCTGCTAGCCTGGGGGGTCCGAGGTGGACGCTGCAGGAGGGGTCCTGGAGCTTTGGAGGATGTGGGGCTCATCACGGCTCAGGACGCTGTAGCTGGACCCCTCACACTCCCCAGCCCTCCCCAGTCGGGCACTTTTCCTTCCGTGGCCACAGGCCCTTGGGGCGGGAGCACTGTTTTCACCACCTCCCTCGCCCGGGCAACTGGGAGACACTGTGGACTGGGGCCCTGTGGGTGGCCCCCTGTCACACCTGAGACCTCACCCCCACTGCCCCGTCCTGGGAGCGAGTCCTCAGGATCCACACACAAGACTTCCGCTCAGCCCGGCTTCTGGTGCCGAGGGTGGAGAGGCCGGTGCCATCCCTCTGTGGCGCTCGCTCCACAGGGCGGGCCTGCGGTGGGCAGCGGGCCGCCAGACTCATGGGTGTCCCGCGCTCTGAGACGCTGAGGCCACACGCAGTGACGGGGTGGGGGATCCGAGGCAGGGAGCGGCCCGCCTAGCAGCTGCTGTTGCAGGTCCTGTCCATGGAGAAGAAGCTGGATTTTCTGGTCAGCATCTACACCCAGCGCATGGGGATCCTGCCATCGGAGACCGAGGCGTACTTCGGGGCCAAGGAGCCCGAGCCGGCGCCACCGTACCACAGCCCCGAGGACAGCCGGGAGCACGGGGACCGCAGTGGCTGCATCGTCAAGCTCATCCGCTCCACCAGTTCCGTCGGCCACAAGAATTTCTCCGCGCCCCCGGCCGCGCCCCCTGCCCAGTGCCCGCCCTCCACCTCGTGGCAGCAGCAGGGCCACGCCCGCCACGGCCACGGCACCTCGCCAGTGGGGGACCACGGCGCGTTGGTGCGCATCCCGCCGCCACCTGCCCACGAGCGCTCGCTGTCAGCCTACAGCGGGGGTCACCGGGCCAGCACGGAGTTCCTGCGGCAAGAGGAGGCGCCGGCTGGCCGGCTGCATGAGGGCGCCCTGCGGGACAGCGATACGTCCATCTCCATCCCGTCCGTCGACCACGAGGAGCTGGAACGCTCCTTCAGCGGCTTCAGCATCTCCCAGTCCAGGGAGAACCTGGGCACGCTGCACGGGGGCTGCACGGCCGTGGCTCCCTGTGCCAAGGTCAGGCCGTACATTGCGGAGGGCGAGTCGGACACGGACTCGGACCTCTGCACGCCGTGTGGGCCACCGCCACGCTCGGCCACGGGCGAGGGCCCCTTCGGCGACGTGGGCTGGGCCGCGCCCCGGAAATGAGGCCCTGTCAGCCTCTTCCAACTCTTGGCCTTGAGGTTTCCAGGCGGGACCCGTGGGGCCTTTTCTTGGAGTCACATGGCGGTGCCCGTGCAGGGCGCAGCAGCGGCAGGGGCTGCTCGCTCTCCGTGGCGAGGGCGCACGGAGGTCCTTTTCCATTCGGGGCGGCCAGGTGGCTGTGCCCATGCTGCAGGTGGAGGCCCAGGTGTGAGCGGGCAGGGAGATGGCAGAGGGCCGGCCCACGGCTGCAGGGTGGAGGAGCGGGGTCAGGGAGCAGGGCCAGGCTGTGGGTGCCCAGCGAGGGGCAGGCCTGTCTGGGTGCACGGCTGGGGTGATGCCCCCTTGCCTCTGGGTGCCCATCCAGAGAGCTACCGGTCAGTGTTGTCCCATCCTCCCCCTGCGTCCAGGGCCCTGGCCCGGAGAGAAGGGGCAAGGCCTCAGGACCACAGGGGAGCATGGCGACCCTTGGACCCCTGGTGTCAGCTCCATGGGGGAACCTGCTCCACGGATGTCTGACAGGGGGTCTCCTGATCACAGGAGATCTTGGGGGTGGGCACCCTTGTACTCTCCGCCTGCCAGCCCCCAGGCTGTGCCTGCCCTCTGACAGAGACGTGAGTGTGGGCAGGGGTGCTGGGCGGAGGTGGGCACCGCCCTGGGCTGGGCTTGTGTTCCAGGGTCCCAGGACTGGGCAGTGTAATGAACAGACCCCCCCCTCTGTCCTTTGATGGGGTCCCGCTTTGCCTATCCCCCTCGGTGCCCTGACAGGACCCAGGTCTGGGTGAGGCGGTGACCACCACTGGGAAAAACTCCAAGCCCCCAGGTGTCACTGGGCGAAGGCAGTTCTGTCCTCTAGGCCAGCAGTCCCCAACCTTTTTGGCACTGGGGACGTTTCGTGGAAGACGACTTTTCCAAGGACCAGGGTCAGGGGCAGGGACAGGAGACAAGCTCAGGTGGCAATTCCGAAGCTTCGCCCTGCCACACCCCTCCTGCTGTTCAGCCCATGTCCTAACAGGCCACAGGCCAGTACTGGTCTTGGCCCACAGGGTGAGGAACCCTGCTCTGCATTCTCTCCTGTCCCTGCTGGAGCCAACCGTTCCCCACTCGCTCTCCACTGACCGGCCCCTTGGCTGTGGCCTCTTGGTGTCTTGGGAGCCAGGGACACTGATCTGCAGCCTGGGCCTCGGGGAGCAGGGCCCCCTGCCCTCCTGGCCTGAAGAGCGTGGAGCTGGGAGCCTGAAGGTGGGGGGACCCTGCAGGCAGTGAAGGCGCTTGGCACTAGGGCAGTGGACAGTGAGCTGGTGCCGAGCATTCTCGGAGGTGGTGACCCCGTGGGCGCAGGGCTGGGCCCCGCGAGGGCCACCGTGGAGCCACTGCCTGGAACACTGGGTCCAGGGAGAACCTGGGCTCCCCCCTCTCACTGCCCATTTGAGCCCGGACTGGCTGGGGCCTGAGCAGTCAGTGAGAGGAGTGGTCCTGCCCACTGGGAAGGGCTTTGAGAGCAGCATCTGGGGGTCCTGGGGGTTGGGGTGCTGGTGCCGGAGGTCTTTGGGAGCGGCGCCTGCTATCCACGGGAGTCACTGCACCGCTGCAGCCCCTGCCCCTCACTGTTGCCAGGACACCCCGGGGCCTGCCTCTGCTGGGGCAGCTGGAGAGCAGGGAAGTGGCCGGAGGGCAGAACCTGGGGCGGGGGACCATCGCAGCCTCCCAGGAAGACTCAGGCACAGAAGCTGCAGTGTGGCCAGGGGACAGATGAGGAGTCCCCTCGACCCACGCCCCAAGTGTCTGCTTCTGCACTCTACTTCTGGAGGGCAGTGTTTCTCCAGCCTTAGGCCCTGCAGTGACAAGAGAAGTCCCCTCCAGCGTAGGTGCCCCTGGCACTCGGGATGCAGACGAGTGGCTGCTCCCCTCTCCACCTGCCTCCAGGTGAGGTGGGCTGGCGGGGTGGGGAGAGAGCCCAGCTGTGAGCCCCAGGGGGGTCCAGCAGGAAGGTCCCCAAGCCGAGCACATCTGCGCCTGACCCCAGCCTGGGAGGGTCACAGCAGGTGGCCAGCAATGGCACTGTGTCCCCTGTCAGATATTGGCCAGTGTGGGCAGAGAGACCCTTTGTCCCCAAGAGAGATTTTGTCCTGTCCCTCGTCCTGTGTGTCTCTGGTCCCCGAGCAGCTCAGCCAGACGTGGGAGCCAGGGCCCGACGAGCCTCAGCCGTCACAGCAGGAGGGGCTGTGTGTGGGTGCGGGGTGATCTGGGGAGGGGGTGGGGTTGGGGCTCCCGCTCGGGGGCCCCCAGACCCAGGCCTGCGTAGTGTATGTCCCCTGGGTGCCCATCCACAACACGGGGCCCCCAGCTCCAGGCAGGGGTGTCCTCAGGGAGCTTCCGCTGCCTTGGGCACACGTGTGTGACCACGGGGGACGGGTGGGCAGGCACTCCCAGGGTGAGTGTGTGTGTGAGCTGGAGCACATGCCCCATGCCATGCATGTACACCTACAGCACACATGCTCACACACAAACATACATGCACACATGTACACACGCTCACCCATGCTCACCCACGTGTGCACTTGGCCCTGTGACCTCCCTCTGTGTCTGCTTTAAGGCACGAGGACTCAGGGACCTCAGGGGTGGCAGCAGTCCTGGACGGCTCTGGCCTCTTGGCTCCTGGGCAGGAGTGGCAGAGGGCCCAGTGCACCCCCCGCCCCAGGGTCCCACGCTGCCCCTGTCAGCAGGTTGGTAGCCATCTGGAGTGTTTGGGTGGCTGATGCCCTAAGGCGGCTTGGGCTGGGCCAGGGAGGTCCTGGCACCTGTGGGAGTGTCCGGATGTGACGCTGGGTGCTGCTCCCTGGCCACGCGGCCTGGTCCCCTGTCACCACCAAGCGTGAAGCCCACCCCTCTTTATTGGCTCGGCATCTCCCTCTTCTGTCCACGTGGAGTCATGAGCCGAGGCCCCAGTGGGCCGCCTGGAGGATGCAGGGAGCAGCCCGGTGGCAGAGGACTCCTTCCTGCCTGCCCACGCGGCCCAGCCCCGCCAGAGGCCACAGCAGCTGCCTCAACAATTCAGCCACCCCAGGCCGCAGGACCCCACGCTCCGCAGAAGCCACCTGCCCTGCAGTCCCCACGTCCGAGCCCCATGGCCTTGTAGGTCATCAGTGTGCCAGCCTAGTGACCTGCCTTCTCCCCCACCAGGCTGCCCTGCCCCGCAGTTGTGGGCTCGAGGTGTTGATACTGGAGAGAGGACCCCCTCTTTCTTTGTCATCCCCCCCACATTCAGGGGACACCTGGACAGCAGGCTCCCCTCTTTGTGGAAAGGACTCAGCACTGATGTTTCTAGATGCTTCTCAAAGCCCAGGGGGTGATGGGTGCTGGGGCCTTTGCAGAAACACTGGTGTTTATGTCAATTTTGTATTCACCCGAGTTGTAAATAATGTACAGACAGCCCTCAGCTGCCCTCAGCGTGGGGGGCCCAGCCCCATCTGCAACCACCCCAAGTCGGACTCCAGGCCCCCTGCCTGCGTGCACTCACGCTGGGCAGGAGGCAGGAAGGGTGGAGGGGCCCGGCGGGGGGGTGGGGCTGCCTGCTTCCTGTGCCCCCGAGCCTGCAGGGCTATCCCTAGGGGCGGGCTCCATGTGGGCCCTACCAAGCACGGAGTAGAAACAACCAAGGAAGGCTTTTTGGAGGCAGCGGTATGGTGGGATTGGGGCTGTGCCTCTTCTCTCTTCAAGGGACCTGGGAAAACTGACGGCCTGGGGCCAGGAGCTGTGTGACCCCTGGGACACACAGGGGCCTGTGAGGGCAGGGCTGGCCCAGGAGGCCGCTCTGCAGGGTGGGGTGGGGGTCGGAGGAAGGCTTTAGGAAACAGGGTCGAGAGTGGAAAAGACACTCCATGGCGGATGAGACCCCTCTTCACGGCCTTTTACAGACATTTGTAGGGTTGGTCTCTTGTCTTGGACACTTGCACCGGTGACCCCGCTGACGAGGACGTCGGGACAGGAGGGGACCCTCCCGGGGGCAGCCCTGGTCCTGGGGCTTGCAGGCGGGTGTGTGCATGTCACCCTGTGCCACGCTCCCCACTCCGACTGGGCTTCTCACAGTTCCTGCCTTAAAATGCACGTTGACGGGATGGCTGAGGGGTTGGCTGAGGTCACCTTGTGAGCCCTGGGTGACCGCCAGGTGGCAGCACTGGATTCTCCTGCCCCTCCGCTGGTGGTCCGCAGAACCCGCTCCACCGAGGGCACGGAGAAGGTGGACCTCTCCGCCTCACACCGGCCGGCCAGGCTCCCTGCACGTCTGCCTGGACCCCCGCCCACCCGCCCCCACCTGCCCTGTTGCCTTGGCTGTTTGCACTTCTGCTCACGCTCCAAAGATACTTCCAATGCCTTGTGTGTGGTGCGCCCTGGGCCCCGGCGTGCCCTGCACCGCAGTGACCGGGCCTCTTCCCCGCGAACAAGTCGCCACACCCCTCGGCCGCGCTGCTGGTGTCCGAGGACAGACGCCTGGGCAGAGGCCGGTTCCCAGGACCAGCTGGCAGCCTGCTCGCTCTGCTCCCGGCCAGGCGGATGCATGCGCTGCCAGAGCTGGTCCAACGTGGGGCCCCGGGGACCTGAGTGTGGAATCCAGCGGCTGGGACACTTGTGTGAAGTTCTGGAAAGTTCTACTGCCATGGGGACAGGGACGGGTACAGGTGCCCAGTGGACCTGTGCACTTAGTAAAACACAGTGATTCAACCTGGGCAGTGTGTGGCTTCATTCCTTGCCGCCGCTGGCCTGTGGCCTTCTCGCCGCCACCGGGAGCAGCCTCTGGGCCGGAGGACCTGTCAGCCCAGCCCTTGGGTGCAGGCTCTGTGTACAGGGTCTGCGGTGGGTGGGGACCAGGTCCTGGTCCTCAGAGCCACCTCCCACCTTGGCACCTGCCTGTCCCTCTTCTCATCTACTGTTCCCCCTCGAGCCCCTGGACCTCCCGCTGCTGCCAGGCCCCTCTGGGTGAGGTGTGGGGGGAGGGAGTGCACAAACATCTGGCCTCCCACCCGAGGGTGCCAGGCGGGGCTCGGCGGCTGCGCTGGTTTGCGGAGAGCAGCTATACTGCCTGCTCTCTGGGACGTTCCTCCCACCGACCCTCCCTGGCCTCCAGGGGTCAACTGAGCAGGAAGAGCAGTTCACGCTTGGCCCCTCAGACACCCAGCCCTGCGGGGGGAACGGGGGGTGTGTGTGGGGGGAGGGCCAGAGGGCCGGCCACAGCCCCAGAAAGGCTCTGTGGCCATATCCAGCCCCTCCGCTTACTTCCAGTCAGGGGCATCCCAAGCTCTCTGTGCCTTGGTCTCCTCCCCAGCAGAATGGAGTGATCAGTGAAGCCCCTCATGGGGTTGGGGAGGCGGGCACAGAGCACAGAATGCGGTACAGGCCCAAGCGGACGTGTGACCACGTGGGCCAGGCACAGAGAGGGCAGTGAAAGGTCTGGCTGTGCTGGGGAGCCACCGGGACGTCCCTGAGTGGGATGCCCCTTCTTGGCCTCTGGCCCAGCGCTGCTGTACCCAGGACGCCACTAGGTGGCAGTGCTCACCCACAGGAGGGCCGCCAGCGCCAAAGGAGCCCTTCCATTCAGGGAAGCTGACTGGGAGAGGCCACCCAGAACCAGATCCCCGTCCCTGTGGCCCAGGTCCTCAGTCCTGGCTTCCGACCCTGAGCTGGGGGAGGGCCCGAGGGGTCAGAGGAGGGCGCCTGTCCGTGGGGAGGGGGCTTCTGTTGTGGGCGAAGGGGGCTCCTGCTGGGAACAGGGCTGGCGGGGGGAGGGCTTGGGACCCCAGTGGGGCCCTCAGGCCTCAGGACAGTGGGAGGAGCTGCTCCAGGTCCACACCCACCTGGCCGGGCTCACCACAGACTCACCCAGTGCCTGCCCTCCAGCCCCTCTCCCTGCCCTGTGCCCACCCCTACCCCACCCAGACTCTCAGGCCTGCCCCCTCCGTGTGAAGTGAAACCTGCCGAAAACCACTGTGAGCCCCCTCAGGAGAGCCCCCCTGCTCGTGGATGTCCTGTGTGCATGTGTGTGTTGATATTGTGTGTGCACACATGTGTGTCCATGCATGCATGTGGTGTGTGTGTGTGTGTGTGTGTGTGTGTATGCATGTGCATGTGTGGGTGGGCCCTGGAGCCATCAGCCCAAGAAGGAGCCCCCAGGCAGGGGCCTTGAGGAGGCTGGTGGCAGTGCCAGCATGTCGGGCAGTTTCTCTCCAGGTAGAGCCCCATCCACCCTGTATTCCTGGGGGTCCTGGGACAGGCCTCGAACCCGGATCCTCCAGGGTCCAAAGTGGGCTTGGGCCAGTGAGGACCCCCGTCAGGATCCGCTCAGAGTGCTGAAGCCCAGGGACAGAGCCCCTGGCGGGAATGTCTGGCGCCAGACTGCAGCTGGTCTCCTGTTTGGGGCCCCAGCCTGCCCTGCAAGGACACCTCTGTTGCTACGGTCTCACTTTCTAGAAGCCTGAAGTGCGAGGGCAGGTCTCCCCAGAGCTCTGGCTGCAGCTCAGCAGTTCCTGAGCCACCGGTGAGGACAGAAAGGACACAGCAGTACAGGTCTGCTTGTGAGCCCTCACTCCATCCGCTGCCGGGCGGTCACCCTTCAGACTCCTCTCCAGCCAGAGCTCTGTCCCTCACCCCTGGGCTGCCCCTGGCCCGGCGTCAGAGTCCTTGGGGAATCACTGGGGGTGGATGCCAACGCAGCCCCAGGATCAGGGCACCACTGGGTCTTCCGGAGTCCCTACCCGGTTGCAGCCACCATCTGCTTATATAAAGTGCAAAAATGGGACTCCTTGTCGATGTGGAAGGAAAGAGGCTGGCGTCCACCCCTCGAATGCAGAGGGGCTGCAACTCTGTTCTGGGCAGCTTGTGGTCCACTGATACCTTCGGTCCTTTCCCTGTGACCAGATCTCAGCCCAGGACAGTGACTCAGGTGTCTGGGTCTGGACGAGGGTCTCCCTCCCTGGGACCCTCCCACCAAGACCAGAGTCCCGAAACAGTCTCCCGTGTGCGTTGGCTTCCATGCAGTCCAGTGTGTGGCCTGTGCCTGGCGGTGGCCCCACTCCAGCTGCCACCTCCTCCCGCAGCTGCAGCCCAGGAGCTGGAGACAGGGCTCTCAGCCTGATCCTCCGCCAGCCGGGGCGGAGCTGCAGACGACTCCCGTCCTGACCTTCAGAGTTGCTGCGTTCCTGTCTCGGGGGTGGGAGTTGGCATTTGCACTGGAATCATCGCGTGTTGACTTCCTCGATTTGCCGGTGTGGACACCAAGTTCTCTGAGTTGCCCAGCCATCTTGGCCTGGGGCCCGGCCGGCCCAGGGGAAGTGCTGGGGCCCCCACCATCCAGGGCAGACCTGAGGCCCTCCACCTCAGGACATGGCCGCCCAGCCTGCCCAGGGCCTCCCCCAGCGCGGCTTCCTCCACGCAGTTCCTCGATGAGGCCTCGGTCCCTGGTGAGCCCTGACCACAGCAGCACCCTATGCCCCTGTCACCTCCCAGGGTCAGGGGCTGGCTCCTTTTCCCTGTCCACCCAGCACTGACACGGGACATGCCTATGCTCAGTGTAGCGGAGTCACTTGCTGCCCGGGACTTGGGCAACTCACCGTGAGCCCCTCCGCCTCTGTCTCCTGCAGCGGCCGTGCCCGCCGCTGGCATGGATGGGCACCCGCCAGCCCATCTGTAGACAAGTGCAGCCTGAAGTGGGAAACGAGGGCCCGGGCAGATTTGCTGGGAGGAGACCCATCCTGGGGGGCTGGCCTCTCCCCCGGCTTGTGGTGGGTGAGGATGGAGGGAGCTGGCCAAGTGGCCAGTGGAGGACAAACCCCAGGCAGGGCTTGGTCCTGGGTGGGGAGGGGTGCTGGGCCTGGCTCCCCAGTCAACGAGGGGCCTGCAGACAGCCCCTCTGCCTCGGAGCCTCCTGGGACTCAGCAGCTGTGCATTCTGGGGTGTGCTTGGTCTTCCCGGGGGGGCTTCCGGATGCGCACTCCACAGGACAGGTGGAGGTGGCAATGGTCCGGGGCAGGGGGGGCCCCAGACTCGATCTCCTTGGCCCCTAAGTCAGAGAAGATGCCATTGGGAGCTTAATCCCATGAAGGGGCTCAGAGCCACACAGAGGATTCAAAGTGTGTCCCCACACCTGAGTCACCCCTTCCCTGCCCCCCGGGAAGGACCAGCGTCTGGGAGGGAGGCCCTGGGCCCCAGCCCCACTGCTGGCTCTCTGTAGAGCGTTGAGCTGTCCTGGGGGATGGGCTTCCCAGGCCCAGGCTGCAGGCTGGTTGATCGGGCTGGTGGCCAAAGGGAGGCCGAGGTCAGACAGCACCCAAGGTCACCCCACTGGGCGTCAGAGCCACCTCCCAGAGGCCTCTAGAAGGCGTCATGGGGCAACCACTCACCCACGGCCATGTGGGCGCAGGAGACAGGTGGCTGTAGACCCCCACCCTGCTCTCTGCACCCCAACACCCCCATCTGTGCTCCCAGTGAGGGGGCTGCTGGGGTGCGGGTACAGGCTCACTTGCCGGGAGCAGTGGTGCCTGGGAGCCTGGGTCTCTCCAAGTCCGGGCAGATGGAGGGACCGGGGAGCAGGGCGGGGGAGCCATGGGAAGCACTCCCCAATTCCAGCTCTCCACGTGCAGCTACGGAAACGGTCACAGGTGTTGTGCATTCATTTTGTAATTTAAAACACCGGGCAATCTTTGATCATCTCCCCACACAGGAAGGAGAACAGCAAAAAGACCGAAGCAGGCCAGCTGCCTCCTCCTGAAGCCAAGTCCCCAGGGCCTGTGGCCGCGAGCCCCCAGGCTGACGGCTGTGGCTGTGGAGGATGCAAGAGCGAGCCCCTTTCTTCAGGCAGCGAGAAGGACCACATCAGTGTTTCATGAGCCTGGTAAAGGGCTGGGCCTAGACAGGCCACTGCTTGTCAGAGCCCTGCCAGAAGTGACAAGCTGGCGATGAGGAAACCCGCAGGCACGTCGGCAGGTGGACACTGCAGCTGGAGGTCCTGTCACCCGCCGCTGGGGGCTGGTGTGGGGGAAGGTGCCCGGCCGTACTGGGCAGCTGTGGCCGGGGAAGAGGGGTGCCTCTGACCGCAGGTCCCTGGGGCAGGTGGACTGATCCTGTGGGAGGGCCCAGCCTGGGTGGCTGTCCCCGCAGTGACAGTGGGGCGGAGCCAGAGACAGAGGGCACCAGCCTGTACTAGGCAGGATCCAGAGCTAACACTGCAGGGTTATGCAGGGTCTTAGAGCCCCTCACGGTGGGAATCACCTCCTGGGGTGCAGGGTAGGCAGATGGAGTTTACCTGGTCCCACCCAGACCCCGGTGCCCAACGTCACCTCACAGCCAGCCAGGCCACCAGCATGGTGGGCCGAGCTGCCCTCCCACAGGTTGGGCCTGAGCCAAGACCAAGGAGAGCCCCAGTCCAGGGAGGGTCCCCGGTCTCTCCTGTTTCCTTCCATGTTTCCTTCCAGCAGCGCAGACCCCGGGCTCTGCCCCACACCCGCCCCCAGGACAAGGGCAAGACCCCCCATCTGCCGGCCCATGGGGGTGCTGGCAGCCCTGTGCGGAGCTTGGAGGCAGAGGTCAGGATCCACACCCGGTAATGCCTAGAGGACTCGGTCACACCCCAGGACGGCTGACCCCGAGCTGGCCTGTGCTCAGAGAGCCAACTCAGTCTCCCTGCGGTGCCTGGGTGTTTCCAAGGTGAATGCTGGACCATGAGTGCCGTGCAGTGAGGGGGAAGCACCCACCAGACCGCAAGTCGGGGCAGCAACGCTGCTGTAGAGCTGATCCCCAGGCTCAGGGGGCAGCAGGAGGGCAGATAAGGGGCCCACCCGGGGCCTGGCGGACACAGGGAATCGGGCGGGAAGGCTGCATCCTTCCCCTGGGCAAGCTCTGTGTTTGCGGCTCCCGGAGGGGGTAAGGGCGTCGCCACTCTGCCTGACCCCCTCTCGCTGGAACAGAACGGGAAGGGTCTCTCTGGGCCTCAGTTTCCCTGTCTTCAAGATGTGCTCCGGAACGAAGGAGGCGGTGAACACCTCGCCCTGCTCGCTCGCCGTCCCAGGGTGCTGGGCCAGCATCACAGCGTCCCAATCTCGTCAGCCACCCAGGTCACGGCTGAGCCTTCAAAGCCCACAGTCGGATGAGATAGGATGACAGAGGTGCATGCCGGTTGCTATGGAAACACGCGCAGGCTGCGGGCTGGGGGATGGGTCCCGGAGGGTCTCGGGTGAGGTGTTGGAAGATTAATGTGTTTCTGAGCAGAGCGGGCAGAGGAGGTGGGGGTGGGGCATGGGTCCTTCTGGGCGGCTGGAGAGGAGTCAGGCAGGTCCACTCAGGCCAAACGGACGCAGCACTCAGAGCGTATGTCCGTCTGTCCTTCTGCTCTCTGGCCTGGCTGTGCACAGAGCCCCATCCTCCAGCCTGTAAGTGCCTTCCTCCCCACTCCCTCCCTACGTGCCCCGGGCTGCCGGCCAGCCCCAGTGAGGTCCCAGTGCCCCACGGTCACGCCTGGGTCTCTGTCACCACTCAGAGCCGCTGTGCGTGGGAGCCGGGCCTCCCAGCCGGCAGCCTCCAGACCTGCAAGTGCTTCTGCGGTAAAAAGGTGGGGAGCACCTGGGCGGCCACGGGACCAGGCTGCCCAGCCATCCGCCCTCATGGCTGTGCGTCCCGGGCCCCGCACCCCCAGGAACAACCAGACCCCAGGCCCCGTGTGGGGGCGCAGGGCCGTGTGGAACTGGTTTGGTCAGGGTGAGCTCGGTGCCAGCCCTCCATGCTGGCAACGCTGTCCCTGGTGGGGCTGAGGCCAAGGAGGGACACGTGCCACAGCCAAGCCTGCGGTTCCAACGCCAAGAGAACTGTGTTCAAACTCTGCCAGTGACATCATGGCGATTGTCTTCGAGCAGCTCGGGGACCAGTCCAAGGCTGCCCTGAGAACAGGCCAGAGGCTGTCAGGAGAAAGTAGTGCCCCGGGCGGGCCCCTAGCCCTCAGACAGCCAAGCAGGTACTGAGTGCCCAGGGCAAAGAGGGACGTCCAGGCCCATCCGCCTGGTCCCCAGGGCAGGAAGGAGAGGAAGACAGGCAGGGGAGGGGGCTGAGAGTCCAGGGACTGGAGCCTGCTGGGGAAGCGGGAAGCGGGAGTGTAGTGGCTTAATTGGCAACAATCAGGAAGATGCCTGAATATTCATGAGCCTACTGCTGGCTGGCCCAGTCCCGCTGCTATGACAAGGGTTAGAACTCGCTGGAAGTCAGAAAGGGTGGCTGAGCTGCCCCCCTCCCCCATGGTGGGGGTGGATGTGGAAACTCAAGGACAGGGGGCGTTTCCACACTAGCGACCACCTCGGTTCCAGGGACGTGGCCAGATGGGTCCCAAGCAATGCGCTGCTCAGTCAGGACCTTGCCAATAAGCTCTGTGTTCTCCTTCCATGCACCTCACCCAGTCCCTGCTCCCCGGTCCCTGCCCAGGGCTGAATGTCCAGCAGCCCCTGCCCAGAAGGGATGGAAGCTGAGAGCCGGAGGGCCCAGCTGGACATCACTGTGTCTGTGAACCTAGGACAGAAGTCGCAGCAGCAGAAGGAGGGCAGATGGCCTCCTCTTTACCTGGTGCCCGGTGACTGGCAGCAAAGGAGAAAGACCAGGGCTTACTGGAGGGTTTGGCATCATTGGAGATCTTGGAGGCACCCTGTCCCCAGGCCTGCCCCCGGCTGCCACGGATCTTTACCCACGGGCTGTGACTCAGACCCTCCCAGCCTCTCCTCCAAGGGGCCCGCCTGGATGTCTGCAGGGCTCAGGCTGGGGGTAGCCGGCAGGCGCCAGCTGGCTGGGACAAAGGGCTTTTCTCTGCCAGGGGCCGGTCCCGGGGACATAACTCTTCACGAAGAGCTGACCCTCTCCCTCCCCTGACGCTTCGCTGTGTCGCTGGCTCAAGAGGCAGGCAGGCATGTTTGGGTCCTGGGTTAGGCCACCGGGGAAGGAGCCCGGTAAGGGGGTCCCACCCCTGGCCTGACCCACAAGTTCAGGAGGCACCTGAGCTGTGAGCCTGCCCCCAGCCCCTCAGCTGTGGGCACAGGGACTTGCCCTGGAAAGAGCAGAGGGCTGACTGCCAGGTGATCCATGGGCAACCAGTGGGGACTTCAGGGCAGGGGTGATTTAGCAGCTGCCAGGCACCCAGCCACGCCCGCCTCACAGCGGACCATGAGCTGGGGGACTGTGGCTGCCCCACCTCATAGCTGAGGACGCAAGGGCTCAGAGCGATGTCCCCCAGTCAGGGTCAGGACAGCCAATGGTCTTCACTTCACGTACCCGCGTTTCACAGGGAGGCTCAGGCCTCCTGTGGAGGGTGCACCAGCGATGAACTCCTCAGCAGCGAGGCGGGCCGTGCAGGGGGGAGAGGCGGGGACACTCAGAGCTGAGTCGGAGCCCGGCCAACGGCGGATCAATACCCAGCCACCAAGATCCTGCAGGACACGGAGGACAAGGTACAGCTCACAGGACACCAGCGGTGCTCTCAAAGGTCAGGGGGTGGGGGCCTGCATCGGACCTCCAGTGGTGGGCCAGGGCTGTGGGTGCCAAGGAGGCGGGGCCAAGAGGAAGTCTACCGGGTGGCAGGCCCTGGCCCTGCTCCGAGAGGCTGTTTCATGTCTTAAACCCAGGTTACGGGGCAGGGGTCCCTTTGGTCGCTGGCCACTTCTCCCCTGCGGGGATGCAGCTGCCGTCTCCCCTCCCCCACCTCACCGTGGCACCTGTGCGGCCCCAGGTGACAGGTCTGCCTGGAGTGGGCGCACCCAGAGGTGGGCGCTGCCCCTTCAGAGACATTGGTCCAATGGTCACGTTTCTGCTGCACCTTGTGGCTTCCAGAACTTGAGCTGCAGGCACAGCCACGACAGGCGACAGGCTCGGGGCTGGCCATCATCCGCCCAGCAGCTGCAGTGGCCTGGCAGGGGGGTGGAGCTGTCCATGGTGCTGAGAGTACCCCGTCCCTTGAGGCCTGTCCGGCTGCATGTGCTGGACAAAGGGTCGCCCTGCGGGATCCGGTCCTGCTAGGAGCCCAGAGAGGACGCAGCTGGGCCAGTGTGGGGCTATGCTGCGCAGGGTCCCCTGTGTGTTGGGGAGGGTCCCACAGGCAGGACTGGTTGAGGGGACTGTTTCGAGGGCAGCCCTTGAGGAAGGGACGTGACCCAGACTTGAAGGAGGGCAAGGTGGCTTCGCCAGGCCCAGGGAGGTGAGAGTCCTTGAGGCCACTCCCGATCCGTGCCTCACAGGGGACAGGGGACACCAATGAGGCGGACGGTGGCTCTGGCCCCTCTCCAGGTCCCAGCACCCTTGCTCCTGCCTGACCCAATGTGGTGGTCATTTTCTCTCCCAGGATATCAGCTGCCTGTGAGCTCAGGAGCAGTCCCGAGCCCCTGCGTCCTCTCTGCCTGAGTGGGCAGGGTCTGGGCCAGGGCGGGGTTGGCCTGTGGCACACAGGGGCCTGGGTGGACTGGCTTCCCTGTGCCCACTCAATAGACATGTGTTCACCTTCCTGCCCACCCATCATCCACTCACCCACCTATGCTGTGAACGGCCCCAGGAAGAACTGCAGGAACACTGGTGGCCGAGTCACCAGTGGGTGAAGGATTCAGTGGGGCAGGCCTGGACCGCCCCCGCCCCCTGGGTGAGGCCCGGCTACAAGATTGCAGGACAGGCAGGACTTGGCCTCCCAGTTGTCACAGAGGCCCCACTGGGCCCTGGTGCTGATGGGCCCCTCTAGTTCCCTCTGTGGCTAGCCTCCATCCTCACAGGCTCCCCACCCCCACAGCACTCTGGGAGCTTGGACTGGGCCCCCCCCCCACACACCACAGCTCCCACCTCTAATTCAAGTCTGTTCTCTCCATGAACTGGTTACCATGGCGACGTCCTTGGGACAGGGCAAGGTCGGGGAGGGCGGCCACAGGGTGGGGGCATCTCCTGCAGAGACACCTTCCACCTTGTCCTGGAGCGGACCTGGCACCAGCTGGGGGTGCGTGTGTGAGGGGTCCTTGGGGAGCCACCCTCCCCCAGCTCCTGCCCACGATCACCCTCAGGGGACATGTCCTGCCTCAGAGGCCCAAGACTCAGTGCCGTGGAGGTACACCCTCTCCAGAGCTGGCCTCGTTCTTTGTCTGCAAATTGGGGTTTCCCTTCCTGGGAAATAGTTTTGGGAGTGGTGAGGGGAGGGGCCGAGAGGCCTGGAGTTGGGGTCTGATGCAGAGGCTTCGAGGAGCACAGGCTCCCCAAAACCAGCGACTTCCAGTGGGCTCAGGTGGGGAGGGTCGGCCGAGCAAACCAATGCGTTAGACCCGGTTAATCCGGCCGCGTTAGCCAGTCCACAGGGAGAGCTGAACAGGGTTGGACAGTTGCGTGTGAGCGCACACGCTGGCAGCGCTGCATGTCTGCTGGGCGCGCAGGCCAAGCTCAGCTGTGGGGTGGCCAGAGAGCCACCCTCTTGGCAGCCTGAGCCCACGTGAAGGGGAGCAGAGGACAGAGCCGGCACCCTGCGAGCTGCCTCTCTGTGAGGTTCCTCTCTGCAGACCCTGGCCCTGGGGGCCACTCCAGCTCCTCCCGGACCAGGGGTGGGGGCCCGGCCAAGTCGGCTCTGAGTCTGCAGCTCCCTGCGTCAGACCATCTGGAGGTGGGCGTCACAAGTAGCAGGTTTGGGGGCTGTAGCCCAGGCCGAGTAGCCTCAGGGTCTCTGAGGGTGAGCGGCCAGAGCCTGGAACTGAAGCGAACCCCCCAGGTGATGCCCTGCACATGGCCACATAGATGTCCATTTTCCCTAGGGTGCCATTCCTGTGTGCCCCTTCCTCCAGGAAGCCTTCACAGATTGGCCCAGCTCACCCTGCACCCGTCTCTCCCCTGAATCCAGCTTGATGCTCACAGAACACCCAACTTTAACAGGCCCTGTGGGACGAGCCTAAACGCAAGGGCGTGAGGGAGCAGCATCCTCACCCTGAAAGGCATGTGTTTGACCAGATGATGGGACAAGGCAAATGTTGCTTTACCAGCCCATGAGCCGCCCCGTTGGTACCTCGCATTCCCAGGTCAAGGACTGAGCGCAGGACGCGCTCTGTGTCCCGGGCATCCCGACCCCATTGGAAGAGAGCCGGCCGGCAGGGTGCTGGCCTCGCCCACGAACGAGAGAACGAGGACCAGCTCTGCACACCATCACCCCGGGAACTGCGCGTTCAGGACAGTGTGGAGCCTTCTCTTCGGGGACTTCTCTTCAGGCCTGCACAGGCAGGCTCGGGGCCATCCCCACCTCCTCTCACGCAGGAGCCTTTGGCTGTCATCACCTCCACGCCCCGGGAGGGGCTGTGGCTCGGTCTAGCCCTGGCTGGCCCTGCCCCGGGGAGGAGGTGGCCTTTGCCTGCCATGGGGATGGTGGTCCAGGACCCTTCTCCCCTCCGGCACGCAGTCAGGGCCGGTTCACCAGCCCCTGCGTCAGTCCAGCTCTGAATCAGCTTGGAGAACATTCCGGTTCCTAGCTCAGAGCTGGCTCTTGATGGGGCCTAAAAACGCCAAAAGAATCCAGGGTCTGGCCCTGCCTGGGGGACTTGGGTGGGTGAGGACGAGGAGGGGGTGAGGGGTCCTGTTTGGAGGGACTTCGGCCTACCTGCCAACATGGGACAGAAACTAGACCAGGCTCTGGGGCTGCGGGATGGTCTGTGGGAGGTGATTTGTCAGGCCTGCGTGGCCCAGGTGGTTTCCCGAGGGCTGACAATGGGGTGCCTCCAGGACATGGCCCCATTAGGGTCACAGGCCAGCCCTGGGACACGCTAGCTGGAGGCTGGGAGGAAGCCAAGGTGCAGGCCCTTGGGCAGGTGGCCTGGGTTGGAATCCTACTGCAGGCTGTGTGACCTTGGGCAGGTGGCTTAATCTCCCTGTGTGTCCATCTCCTTTTCCGAAGGCAGGGAGAGCAAAGAGCCCACCTGCTTGGGGTACTGTGGGACCCAGTGAGACCTGGGTCTCAGAGACCTGGGCGGCTGTGGGGCTGAGGTGGCATTCTCGGGGCCCAGCCCTGGCTAGCTCCGTCTGTGCCTGCCCAGGCTCCTGTGAGCGAGTGGGGAGGTGGGGACCCCCCTGTCACCCATAGGGCACCTGGTCTGGGTGGGGAGACCATGGAGGAGCCCTGACAGACACTTTGCCCCTCCAGGGGCAGAGGTCCTTGTGCGTGGAGTGCAGAGGCGTCGCCAGCCCCTCCTTCTCTGCCTGGTCCCAGATCCCAAGCCTCCGTTTTGGGGCTGAGTCCCCTCAGAGCCTCAGGCTCCGGGATGGAGAGGTGGGGGGTAGACTCGGGCGCAGGGATGGCCGGGTTCCGTGGAGCACACCCTCTCCTCCAACAGCGGTCCTCGCCTGCAAAGCAGCCCCTCTGCCCCTCCTCAGGGCACCAGCTGCTCCGTGGGCGGCCACCTTGACCTGCCTGAGGGCGGAGCCCCTGCCCAGGCTCCCAGAGCAGCAGCGATGTGGCCTCTCGGTTCCGACAGGTTCTAGCCCCTGGTGTTGAGACCAGGTCGGGGCGCGGGCATCTGTTCCCCTGGCAGCGGGGCCCGAACCTTCCTCACCACCCCATGGCAGCCGCCCCCAGTGTGCGGTGGGGCCGCCCTCCCCCCACCCAACAGCCCAGGGGTTCTCAGGCTGCGCGGAGGCGGGGCCTGGAGGCTGCAGGACGCAGCTTCCCGGGGCAGGGGCGGGAGGCTCCTTCCCTTTCCCCAGAAGGCCGGCCGCGGGCCAGGCTCCCCACAGGACGCTCCTGGCCCCGTCGGCCAGTGACCGGAGGGTGGGGGTGAGCTGTTTCCCGGAGCCTCGCCGGGCAGATGAGGAGCGACCTGTGGTTTCCAAACGGCAGAGCAGGGCGGAGACGATGGACTTAACCAGACCCGTGCAGGGCGCCCCTCCTGGCGCCGGGAGTCCCGGGTCCCATGCAGGGACTGCAGCCCCCATCCCCGGCTCCGACACGCCCCCCGTCCCGGGAGGACAAGGGAAACTTTACCCCTCCCTCCGGGCCCTCCCTCTCTCCCTCCTCCCGGAGGCGGGCAGGTCCGGGCGGGGCGCGCCGCCGAGCTCACAGCCGGGCTCCCGGCCCCGCGGGAGGAGCAGCCGAGCCAGGCCCGTGGGCGGAGCGGCCGGCGCGGCACGGGGGGCATGAAGTTGGGCGCACGCGGGGCACGGGACAGAGCCGCCGGCGTCTAGAGCCCGTTCGGTGCGCCATGGAGCTGGCGGGCCCGGGGTCGCCGCCGGCGCCGCTGCTGCTGCCACTGCTGCTGCTTCTGGGGGGCAGACTCCTGCCCGGTAAGTTTCGGGGAGCTGGACGGGCCCGTTTCGCCCTTTTCAGGGCAGCCCACAACTGCCGGAGCCGGAGGAGGGGAGGCTCCTGGCTGCAGTCCCGCCTCGGGTGCGCGCATCGGGGCAGCTGCGGGGGCTCCCCACCCCCAGACGCAAGGGCTGTCCTTCGGCCGCCGGGCCGAGCAGGGCAAGGACGGAGTTAATCCGCCAGAATGCGGGGAGAAGGCTGTGGGTGGCGTTGGGGGCGGGGGGCGCTGCTGTTTCGGAATCTGGACCCAGAAGCCCCACCTTGGGCGGGGGGAAGCGCCCGTCTCAGTCACCTCCGCCCCCATCCAGCCAAATCCGCCTGCAGACCCCGCCCCCGTGCCGGCCCCTGGTTTCTGGGGATCAGGGGAGCAGCCCTCTGCACGCAGCCCCTGCCTCCCACCAGCAGACCTCTTCGATCTGCTGGAAGGGGCCCCAGCCCACAGGGGTGGGGAGTCCCTGCCCCTCTACCTCCCTGCCCCTGGGCAGCCACCTGGCTCTTCTGGGGGCGTGGAGGGGGATGGAGCCCCTGGCTGTGTGCCTTCCTGGTCAAAGAAACCTGGGGACAGGGACCGGGCTGTGGGCTGGACATGCAGGGTCTGGATGCAGGGCCCACCCCAGGAGTACATGGACAGGGGATCTCCCCTCCCCCTCCCCTTCTCCCCAACCCCTCGTGATGCAGGTGCCAGGGCCACACACTGGCCACCGGGGTGGGCGGGAGGAGAGGGGCCCTTCACAGGCCCTCCTGGTGGGGGTCTCCCTCTGGCCTTCCCAGACGGCAGCCCAGGGTCCACCCAGGAGCTGAGGTGCTGGCTCTGTGCTCACAATGCCCCTCGGGCTTCTGGGCCAGACTTGGTGCGGCAGCCACTGGAAGCTGGGCCCTCCCTCCCCTTTTGTCTCCTGCCTGGGCCTGCCCCCTACCCCATCCTGCAGTCACCCCCGCCCCTTGTTCTCAGGACTGTACTGGTGGCTGGAAATGCAGCCTTTGTGGGGGACTGTTCTGGATCAGCGCTGTGGGAACTGTCCGCTTCCGGGGAGGGGGGCCTGTGCTCAGAGGGTGGGGGCTGGAAGGGCTCCCCTGAGGACATGGCCGTCACACGGCGGGGGTAGACCCTGGGGCTGAGATTGGGCAGTATGGGCAAAGGCCCTGAGAGAGGCATGTGCCCGAGGAGAGGGAAGGAAGCAGAGTGGCTGAGCATGGCCTGGCATGGGGCAGGGGGATGGGGGACAACCTGGGGGGCCCCTGAACCCTTCAGCCGAGCTACCCGCTGCCTGCCTGTCCCCAGCGAGCAGCCACGTGGAGACTCGGGTCCACGCGGAGGAACGGCTGCTGAAGACACTCTTCTCCGGCTACAACAAGTGGTCACGGCCCGTGGCCAACACCTCGGATGTGGTGCTTGTCCATTTCGGCCTGTCCATCGCTCAGCTCATTGACGTGGTAGGTGTGGGGGGTGGGGGGTGGGGAGATCGGGGCCTTGCCTGCCACAGAGTCCTGCCGGTGCCCCGGGCTCAGGAGGCTGCAAGGAGGCCAGGACTGCTGTCCCCACCCTGCCAAGGCCCCCGTCGGAGCCTGGCACCTCTGTGGTGGGGTCAGGAGGAGAGGTCCCAGGCCCCATGCCTCTCTGCCCTGCATGGAAAACCAAAGTGCCAGTTTTCGGGTTTCAGCTGTGGGTCAGGGCTGTGAGCTTCACGGGTGAAACTGCCTCCAGGGGCCGAGGGTGCCCAGGTCAGGCTGTGGGTGGAAGGGCTGCTCCGCCTGTCCCCTTGGGGGCTCATGTATCTGCTGCAGGTCTGTGCTGGTGGGAATGCTTGAGTGTGTGAGTTCACGTTGGTGAGGAACCTGAGGCAGCCAGGGGCTGTCCAGGCCTTGGGCAGACGTATGGTGAATGGGGCTGGGTGGGCCCCTGGGGGAGGGGGCTGGAAGCTGTCATCTTGAAGCTCCGTGAGCCTGGGGGTGAGGGGTGGGAGCAGAGGGCAGGCTGTCCACCCTGGGTTCCTGGCTCCACACTCTTTTTTGGGGGGTGGTCCCAGGCGGACCCACAGGAGAGCAGGACCAAGGGCAACACCTGAGGGTCGGGGACATGGTCTCTTCTCCCCAAACTGGCTGCGAGGGGGGGGCTTGTCCCCTGGGGGAGCCAGCGGGGAAACGCCCAGGCCTATGCCTTTGGGGACACAAGGACCCACCCTGTCCAGAGCCTGCATAGCAAGTGGGGCCCCATGCACCCCAAGGTGGGTTTGGTGGCAGCAGGGGGGCAGGGGTCTGCTCTCCTGGGGCCCGTGTGCAGAGAGGCTGCCCCGTTCCTTCCTTAGCTGGGAGCCCTGGGCGGTCCCCTTTCCCACACATCTGCCCACAGTCGGGGGCGGGCCGGGCCCCAGCCGCCTCTGAGTTGGCCAGACCTTGTCTATGTTTTCATTCTGGAAAAGTTCAGGGTGGCCTTGTCCCCATGGCTCTTAAGTCCCATCCTGGGCTTGGTCACCTCCAGAGACGAGGTGCTCGTCCCCCTATCTGAGCCCGGGCCTGTCCTTGTGGGTAAGGACACGCAGGGGACATGGGCTCTTCCGTGGGGGGGGAGCCGCGACTGCTCTGCTTGTCTGGGTCCTAGGACGAGAAGAACCAGATGATGACGACGAATGTGTGGGTGAAGCAGGTGAGTGGGGGCCTGGCCCTGCCCCGCCCCCGCCCCCACCCCCACCACTGGCCTCTCAGCCATGGCTCTCTGCGCCCGCCCCGCCCAGGAGTGGACCGACTACAAGCTGCGCTGGGACCCCCGCGACTATGAGAATGTGACCTCCATCCGAATCCCCTCCGAGCTCATCTGGCGGCCAGACATTGTCCTCTACAACAAGTGAGCCTGCGTGGCTTGAGGGCGGGGCTTGGGGAGTGAGCCTGCTGGGCTTGGGGGCGGGGCTTGGCCGGTGGTGGGCAGGACCAGGGCGTCCAGCCAAGTCCCAGCGGAACCCCAGGAGCCCCAGCCGGGCAGCTCTGCCCAGGCTGGGTGAGCAAGGGATGGCCTGTGTCCTGGCCTCACCCGAAGCAGCGAGGAGACTGAGGGGCTCTGTGGCCGCCAAACCAGCCCCAGGGACGTCAGGTGGCCATCTCCTGGCTCGGCCTTGGTCTCCCTCCCCGGGGGCAGGAAAGGGGGCTGGACCCCTCCCCCAGAGCTGCTCCCCTTCAGACTGGAGTCACTTTCAGCATCTGTCCCCTGACACACGCAGAAGCCCTGGATGGCCTGTCATATTCTGGCTCTCAGCCCCCTGTCCCCTGGCCACGGTTCCATCTAGGCTCTGGGGCCCTCACGGGACGGGGATTCCCTGAGCCCAGGGCAGCCAGAGGTCCCCCCATGTCCCCATGTCCCTGCTAAGCCATCACTGAATCCACGCCGGTGATCCCCGTCTCAGGCTGGGCCTCGAGGCTCGCAGAGACAAGCACTCAGCTCCCTGCGCCCCGCCACACGCATGCGAGACCTGTCTCCCAGCCGGCCGCCAGACTGCCGCACACAGCCCCTTCCAGGGCCCCGGGCGCTGGGCCTGACCCACAAAACGTTGCTATTTAATTAAGAACGACTGGGCTCCTCTTCCAGCTTCATTGACCCCAGTAATGGCCACAGGAGAGGCAGACACACGTGAGGGAGCTCGGAGATGCTTTCAGGTCGCATTAAGCGAGGGCAGCTGGGGAGCAGGGGCGGGGGTGGGCCTGCTGTCTGCAAGCCACCGGTCTGCCCCACGGGCCCTGAGTCTCCAGCCGCCCCGCCCTCCTGGGGCCCGTGCGCAGCTCCCCAAGGCCCACCCAGGACCTTGGGACCTGAGAACGCACACCGGTGTCAGCTCTGGGACTTGGGGAGCCTCAGGTTCCCAGGAAAGCCAGAAATTCCCTGGGGTTACCATACCTCCCCGATCTCTGGGACCTGTGCAGCCGGGAGCCCCGGAGAGTGGGGGCCGCCCCCCAATCCTCCAGCCTCTCCTTGTCAGGACCCACGGGAGGTAGCTGGGTGGATGCCAGGTTCTCTGTGGCTGTAGTTGGTGCTGAGGCTCTCTCTGGACAGGGCCCAGGGCTGAGGGTGGGGGCAAGGAGCTGAGCTGGTGGCCGATGGTGCTTCAGCCACTGAGAGGCCTGTTTCCGGGGGCAGCGGTGGCTGCTGGCTGGAGGTGTGCACTTGACCGTGGCGAGTGGTCAGCCTGCACTGCTGGGCAAGGCGAAGGTCAGGAGGCGGGGCCCGGCTTTTCTGACGGTTTTGGGACCCCTGGGTTGAAGGTCACTACGCACATGAGGCCGTGCTGCTTACTTGAGGCTTTTCTACACGGTCCCTTCAGGGCAGAGGGTGTCCCGTGGCATCTCAGGGCCGGGAGCAGGAACTTGCACTAGCCAGATGGGCTTCTCTGCTCTGCCCTCCCTGCCCCACAGCCGCAGCCCCACTCAGAAGGGGCTCAGGGCTGGACAGTTCCACCCCGGGCCTGCTGGGGACAGAGGCGGGCCCAGGGGCTGCGGGGCAGCGTTTGTCTGCCTGGCACAGAGGGCCCAGCGCTGGGAGGGGACCCAGGCCTTCCTGTGGGGGTCCGAGCCTTGCTTGAGGAAGCTGTTCCTTCTGGCTGCCCTGCTGGGGGGCTGGTCCCACCTGCAGAGCGTAGGGCTGTCCCTCAGCCCTTCTGGGGACCCTGCCAGGGCTCAACATGCCCCCTGTGGTGCTGAGATCAAAGCCTCGGCTGCCCCCGGGGCCGACGCGGCCTCCGCCTGCATGTGGGTGCCACCAAACCTTGTGGGGAACTGAGGCTGAGGGAGCAGCACAGCCAGGCCACACCTGCCTCTCTTCCTGCCCAGTGCGGACGGGGACTTCGCCATCACCCACCTGACCAAGGCCCACCTCTTCCACGACGGGCGGGTGCGGTGGACGCCGCCCGCCATCTACAAGAGCTCCTGCAGCATCGATGTCACCTTCTTCCCCTTCGACCAGCAGAACTGCACCATGAAGTTCGGCTCCTGGACGTACGACAAGGCCAAGATCGACCTGGTGAGCCTGCACAGCCACGTGGACCAGCGGGACTTCTGGGAGAGCGGCGAGTGGGTCATTGTGGACGCCACAGGCACCTACAACACGCGCAAGTACCAGTGCTGCGCCGAGGTGTACCCCGACATCACCTACGCCTTTGTCATCCGGCGCCTGCCGCTCTTCTACACCGTGAACCTCATCCTGCCCTGCCTGCTCATCTCCTGCCTCACCGTGCTGGTCTTCTACCTGCCCTCCGAGTGCGGCGAGAAGGTCACGCTGTGCATCTCCGTGCTGCTCTCGCTGACCGTCTTCCTGCTGCTCATCACCGAGATCATCCCGTCCACCTCGCTGGTCGTGCCGCTCATCGGCGAGTACTTGCTCTTCACCATGATCTTCGTCACCCTCTCTATCGTCATCACCGTCTTCGTGCTCAACGTGCACCACCGCTCGCCCCGCACCCACACCATGCCCGCCTGGGTGCGCCGCGTCTTCCTGGACCTCGTGCCGCGGCTGCTCCTCATGAAGCGGCCGGCTGTCGTCAAGGACAACTGTGGGCGGCTCATCCAGTCCATGCACAGGATGGCCGGTGCCCCGCGCTTCTGGCCCGAGCCCGAGGGGTCGCCCGACTTTGTGAGCCGAGTCCCGAGCCGGGGCCCCTCACCCACCTCGTCCTTCTGCGGTCCCCTGGACCAGCCAGTCAAGCCCCAGCCGGCCTGCACGCCGCCCTCAGGCCAGGGGCCTGCTCTGCAGCCGGCAGAGGCCGGGAAAGCCAGCCCCAGTCCCTCACCTGGCCCCTGCCGCCCGCCCACCAGCCCTCAGGCCCTGGGGCCGGCCACAGCCCGGTCCCTGAGCGTCCAGCACATGTCCAGCCCCAGCCGAGCCGTGGAGGGCGGCGTCCGGTGCCGGTCTCGGAGTGTCCAGTACTGCGTTCCCCAGGAAGAGGCTGCCTCCCAGGCGAACGGGCCCTCGGCCAGCTCTCCCCGCTCCCTGAAGGCTCCCTGGGCCCGGCTCCCACCCCCAGCCCAGGCCTCTTCCTGCACATGCAGGTGCAAGGAGCCGGCCGCAGGATCCCCAAAGGCCACGTTCAAAGCCCGCAGCTCCAAGGCCCCACCCCAACCCCTCCCCCTGTCGCCCGCCCTGACTCGGGCCGTCGAGGGTGTCCACTACATTGCGGACCACCTGAAGGCCGAAGACACCGACTTCTCAGTGAGTCCCACCCTGGCTGCGTCCGAGCCCATGTGGGACCCTCTGAAGGAGGGAGTGGCTGGTGGAAAAATGCAGAAACCGGGCCCAGACCCGGGCTGCCAGCTTTGGGGCCCGCAGCACCCTGGCCTGCTCCCTCTTCCCTGACCTCCCACCCGGCTGGGTCCATGGGGTGGAGCTGGGGCAGGTGGCCCAGAGTGGCTCTGGGGCAGATCGTGGGGATACCCCCTCGGGCTTCCAGAGCCCACGGGTGGCAGGGTGGGGCCACTAGCCTCCTCTGTGCCTGGTTAGCTCCAGCCACCGGCCCACCTGCCCCTCATCAGGCGTTGCGCTTGGCCTGGTTCTGGTTCCTGAGTGTCGCCCACTCTGGGGAACTTCACAAAGGGCCCGGGCGACTGGCTTTGGTCTGAGCTGGCGTTTCATCCTCAGGACCAGGATGGGGGTGGGGGATGAAAGGCGGAGGGAACAGTGTGGTCCCTGGCCCCAGCGGGGTCCCAGGTGGACGTTTTATTTTTAAGTGCCCTGCTTGCTCTCGCGCTCCCTGTGAATGTACGGGCTGCTTGGGCTTGGTTTGAGCCCATCAGGACACCTGGCCACTTTAAAAAAGCTGAGCAGAAAATGGCAACGGAGAACCCGCTTTCCCTCGGTGCTCCCTCAACAGGACGGCAGAGCTCTGCGCCTGGCGGGGCCTGTCCTGCCTCTTCGTGTCGCATGCCTGGGCGAGGGGGCTGCCTTTTTTCTGCTCACAACACCCAGGGCTGTGCCTGCCTCTCGAATGTACCCCACACCCTCGAGGGGCTCCAGGGACAGAGCTGAGAGACCCCACTGACCCCTGAGGGGCCTTAGGGCACCTGGGCAACTGGCCCCTGAGCACCTGGGTGGAGAGGGCCATTGGGCCTCAGCTGCTAGTCTCAGACACCATCCCCCGTGGGGCCCCTGGGGCTCATGTTAGGGGTCAGACCGTTAGCCAGGGTGCTCCAGGCCCTTTTCCTGCATGGCTGGGTGGTATGGGCGGCCCCCCTCTGGGCTCACTCGTTCCATCTGGAAAACGGGGGCCCTCGATGATGCCCACGGCGAACCCATTCAGCAAGCCGGGAGCAAATGCCTCCATGGAGTGGCCTGGACACGGGCCGGGCCCTGGTGCACATCCAAAGGCCCCCAGGGCTCAGGTGAGGTTGGGGGCACTGCGCTGAACCCCGTCTCCCACGGTGGCCGTGATGTTGCCCCTTCGAGGGCGCTGACCCCCTGACCACTGTCAACGGGACGGCAGCGTCCCCTGCCCCCCACATGTCGCCCCAGCACAGGGGTGCCCGCCCGGGCCGAGGGGGGCAGTGACTCGGAAATGGCAGTGACGCAGGGCTGTGTTGCAGGTGAAGGAAGACTGGAAGTACGTGGCCATGGTCATCGACCGCATCTTCCTCTGGGTGTTCGTCCTCGTCTGCCTGCTGGGGACCGCGGGCCTGTTCCTGCCGCCCTGGCTGGCTGGCATGATCTAGGGCCCCCCCCCCACCCCCCCTCCCCGGGGCCGGCGCCTGCCTCCCAAGGGGCTCTGCATGGGGCAGGGCCTCGCCGCTGGCCAGATCATCCCCCCATCTTCCGTCTGCTGCCCCCCGGGGATGCCGTGTGGCCCGGCAGCTGGGACCCAGGAGGTCTTATTAAAGGTCACCCAGAGCTCAGCCACGTCGGCCACCTGCATATGTGTCTGCCCTCTCTCTCTGCGAAGGTCCCAGCGGCCCTAGGGCCATGCCCTTTGGCCCTCCCAGCCCCAAGCACCCCCGTTCCCCATGGGACCTCGAATGTGGGGCCCCGTCCCCTGGTCCGCAGGCCTGCTCTCTGTACCCCACACACAGGCCCAGCTCTCATTTGCCAGGGTGGGCCAGTTAGGGAAAACCCCAGTTTTGTGCCCAAGGGGCCTTGGGGAGTGGAGCCGTCAGACTGGTCCCACTTGGAGGAAATGGGCCACCATTCCCCTGTGGGGGGCCTTAGGCTCAGGGAGTCTAGATGTTTGCCTTTCAGGGGTCCTGGAGGATCTTGGGCAAGCACTTAACAGGGGCCTATAGGTCCTTGTGGGCCCTGAGAGTTTGTGAGGGACCCAGACTAGCGTCCAGGACCCAGGCTCTGGGTCTCCATCCAGGCTTCCTTCCCCAACACCTCCCTGTGGACTCCCCTCTGTGCACAGCCCCCACCAGGGCCCCAAGGGGCCCACCCATGAGCAGGGTCTTCCCTGACACATCGGCAGCCATGGTGAGGTAGGGGTCCCTGAGGACAGCTCCCTAGGGCTGACTGAGACCCTCGTGTGTGGTGCTGGGGATGGGGCCCCTAAGGGGGTGGTGGGGACCCCCCACAGGCCTCCTTCCCTCAGACTCACCCGCTGGGGGCCAGCTCAGCCAAAGGACCACTGTCCCCTACAACGCAGGGGCCATGGGCCCAGGGGTGGTGGGGGAGCCCGAGAGCTGGGACAGTCCTGGGGTCCTAGTGTCATCCCCCCAAGGCCGAGCACCGAGTGGCTGTGAGCCTGGAAAACGTTGCCCAGGGGTGGTGTGGGGTTGGGTGTGGGCTGCCCCCCTTCCTGATTCTTTGGGATCCTCAGTCAAGGACAGCATGTCCCCACCTGGGGTGACGCTGGGTGGAGGGAAGAGGCAGGGGGCAGAAGGAGGGACCTGTTCCAGCCAGAGCCCCCTCTGCACACCCCATGCTGCAGGCAGGTGCCTGGCCACGGGTCCTGGAGGATTGAGGGAATCACTTGGCGAAGTTCGGAGCTGAGCACATCAAGCCCCCAGTGAGCCTGGCGGCTGCCGGGGTCATGCTTGCAGGTCTCTGTCAGGTGTTGATGCTGGTTCGGGAGACGGGGGACCACACCCCCACCTGCATTTGGGCCCAGGGATCCTCCTGCCTGGGAGGGGGAGGCAGAAGCCCCAGGGTCTAAGTCCCGGGCGTACTCTCTATCCCCCGGCCCCAGGCCACGTGGGACCCTGTCTGCCTGGCTCTGCTTCCTGGGCCCTCGGGGCATCATGCTGTGGCCGTCCACCCCGGTGGGGCAGCTCACCCCGGACCAGTGAGACTGCAGCAGGGACAGCAGGCCCCAGGAGGGGAGCAGGGACGCAGATTTCAGATGTGAGGCCCTCAACCCTCCTTATGTAAGTGGATGCAGCCGCCAGATGCACCGGCATCTGCCAGGAGCAGCCCTGGCGCCGGGCCCGGCCACAGACGTGCTTTTCTGGGCCGGGAGGGAGGCTGCACACCAGCTGTGGGGACCGAAAAGACACGTCAGGAAATCCACAGTAATGACAGAGTGCCCTGTCCCCGAGGCAGACGGACCCTGGGTGCTGTTTGCCTCAGATGGGGGGCAGGTTCCTTTGATGTAAATTTACAAAGGACGAAACCCAAGGTCTGCAGCCTTCAGAGGAGAGAGTGTCGGCACTTCCACACCAAGGACCCAGGACGCTGCTTCACACACAGGCACTGCCGGCCCCTTGATGCGCCATTGCCACAGCTCCGGCCTCTAGAGCCGGTGTCCACCATTACCGAACGGGGGTGGCGGCCCCTGCACCGCAGTTGCACCCGTAGGTGGCAGGCATGGCCCCACCCCGTCCCGCCAGCGAGCAGTCCTATGATTGGGTGGGCAGCGTTCCCCGAGGGGATAAAAGGAGCCCAGCTGCTTCCGGTCCCGTGGGTGAACTCCGCCTCCTGCCGCTGTGAACTGGTGGCAAGGTCTTCGTGGGCGTCTGTCCTCATTTCTGTGCATTAGCCGGGAAGGCTGTGGCCCCCACCACCCCCATCTCTTGCTCACACTCCAGGTCAGTGTTTCCCGTCCTAAACCACCCGGGGCCGGGCGAGGAGGGACAGGCCGGTGCCCCAGGGCCTGCTGGGATTGTGCTGACCAGTCACTCCCAAGCTGTGGACCCTGCCTGGCCCAGGCCTGGCCCCCATTCCCCACAGCGTGGCATAGCCCCTTCTCTCGGGAAACCAAGTGACAGATTTTTCCCTCAAAGACGCCACCCAGTCATGGCATCCCTTCGGGGCACAGAGTACTGGCAGGTGCACGCACACCTGTGTGGGGTCATGAGGTCACGGGTCCGAGTCCTCTTCGCCGGTTGCCGGGAAGCGTCTGCCAGCTGTGCCGGCTGGAACGGTTCGCTCCTTACCTCCTTGTCTGGTCTTTGCTTGGGCGGCAGGAGCTCCCGCGTGTTCTGGTGCAAGGCTTCCATCTGCCCTTGACCAAGGGTGTTGGGGGAGGCTTCCCCGCCATCTGCGACCATGTCTTTCATTTTTAGCAATGGCTTTCAAAGAAAAGCTTTGGATTCTGACAAGGGGCAATGTTTTCTTTGTTCTTTCTATGGTCGTTGCCTTATGGATCCCAGTGTAAGAGACCCTTGCCTGTCCCCAGCTTGCAAATACCCCCACACACACCTCCTTCTGGAACGTTCACAGCATGCACGCATCTTCAGGTGTGCCACGTTGTGGGAATTAAGTTTAGTGTCTGGTGCAGATGAGGGCGGAGCGCCCACGTTTCTGATTAGAGCCTGCAGCTGTGGCTCAGCATTTGTTGAACACACTGCCCCTCCCCGGTGAGAATGCCTAAGACCAGGAGCCCCGGGTCTCCCCGGGCTGCTCCCGGCCGTGGTTGGCGTTTCCATCCCGGCTGGAGCAGGAAGCTGTGTTGTGTCTTCTGTCTGATGTGGTTGGCAAGGCCACCTCGGGGATGTGAAGACTAGCCCCTGCCCCACGGCCTCCTGACCCTCACAGAATCCCTCCCTGTCGCTTGAGAGTCCTGTGCTCCCGAATGGCCCCGGCGGAACCACCTAGAGTTTTCGGTTGCTGCGGGCGGGATTGTCTGGGGGGTCCCGCCTCGGCCCCGCAGGGGTCTGTCTGGTGCCCGCCTGTTCCAGTGGGGGTTTAGGGGATGTGGCATCTGAGTACTTTTCCTGCCACACGCAGAGGTCTCTACCCTCCCAGCTCTGCCCTCATCCTGGGGGGGGGGGGGTGGTTAAAGGATGTTCCCTTCCTGGGAACGAATCTACATTTAAAAATTCAGCCCCGTTTGACACGCTGAGACTTCCTGTCTGAGATCATAAACTTCCTCTAGTTCTCAGACCCTAAAAACCCACTTCTTTCAACATTCCCACCTCGTTGGCTTCTGGCCCTGCCCGGTGGCGGGGCCTGCAGGTGCGACGCCCCCTTCAGCTTCTCAGCCTGGGGGCGGCCCACCCCTCCCCCTCAGTTTCCAGTTGCTTCTGTGGTTACTCAGCCCAGCCTGTGGGTTCATTCCTCCTGATGTGTTTTTTTTAAAAAGACTATTTTTAGAAGGGAAGGGAGGAAGACAAGGAGAGAAACATCCATGTGTGGTTGACTCTCGCACGCCTCCTACTGGGGACCTGGCCCACAACCCAGGCATGTGCCGCGATTGGGAATCGAACCTGCGACCCTTTGGTTCACAGGCCAGCGCTCAGTCCACTGAGCCATGGCAGCTGGCTCTCTGGATGCGTTTTCTGTGTGGAGTTTCCAGTTGGCTTCTCCCTGTGTCCCACGTCAGGAATGGCACCCCTCCCTCCTCGAAGGCACTGAGATTTTCTGTTAATGGGCCACGGGGAATGCAACCCTTTGTGCTCGGTCAGTCGTGCCGCTCGGCTTTGCTCTCAGGTGCGCCGTTTTCCCTGGCGAATTCATCACCCAAACCTGAGGACAGTGCTGTGCGTGTGGCGGCATGTGAGTGCGTGTGCGTGCTAGCAGTGCCTGGGTGTGTGTGTGGGCATGTGCGGTCAGCTCACAGCAGGGCCCACCTGGTCAGGGGCCATCGACAACATGTGTCCCCCGCCCAGGCCCCAGGCGGGCATGCTGAGGTGTGGGGGGCATTGGATCGATGAATCAGCTGGGGGACCCCACAGTGGGCGAGGTTTCCAAGATGGCCAGGGGGAAACTGCTGGGCGGGGGCCGAGACTGCTCAGACTCCAGCCTCGGAAGGTGGGCTGGGTACTGTTCTCAGAGCCCATCCCACCCGGGTAACTCAGTGTTTGGCTCAGGCTGAGGACTCCTGGCCTGCAGGGGGCTGAGCTCTGGGGGGCCAGAGCTGGGGCTTCCGTGGCCTTGAGGGAAGGGGGTGAGCCCCAAGGCAACGGGGAGACTGTGGGGTTGGGGGGCCCTTGGGGTGGCTACTCTCTGAGATGGAGGGGGGTGGATTTCCACGACTTCACAGGGACGCCCACGCCCCTCCTGTAATGAGCAGCCACTGCCCTTGCTGAGCTCAGATTTATGTGACCACGTGACCATGGGAGCAGTACCCAGGGGTCCCAGCCCGCCCTCTCCACCTGGCCCCATGGCTCCCCAGACTCTCCAGGCTCCTCCTGACACGGCTGACGTGGGGTCTGGGACTCCCGGGGGCGAGGGCAGGTGCCAGTCACTTGAGGCAGCAGGGGGACTGTCCTGGCCGGAGAGAAGACAGGCGGGTCTGGGGAGGAGGCGCAAGCTGACACCTGGTCCACCCACCCAGCCCTCACTACGTGGCCCAAGCAGAGCGGGGACACCGTGAGCCCCTGTGCCCCCTCCCACATCTGCCCAGCCCAGGGTCCTCCCTGGGCTCTTGCTGGGCGGGCTCCCCACACCCACAGGCTGGGCTCACCTGCTCCTCCTGGGGGGGCCCGGGACCCCACTGCCCTGCGGCCGGAGGCTGCCTGTCCGAGCGAGGGCTCCAGGCTCCCCTGAAGGAAGGGCTGTGTTAGGACCCAGGGAAGGAGTCCCTGCCCCTCAGGCCGAGGCTGAAGCTCGGGAGGAACTCCCTGAGCCCCCAACAGGTACTGACTGGGGGCTCCATGGCTGAGGTTTAGGATGAGGTGGGCCCGGTGGGGTCCCTGTGAAAGCGCCTGCAGCTTAGCTGGTCCCAGGTGCAGCGCCCGGACTCTGAGCTGGGGGTTCCCACAGGCAGGGCCCCTCCCTGCCCTCTCCTTCCCCTCTCCCCAGGCTCCTTGCTGGTCTCCCTTCATCAGCCTCTCCAACTGTCTCAGCTCTGAGACCCAGTCAGAGGAACAGACACAGGACAAGGTCACTGGACAAGGTTTCCTGTGCATCCGAGGCAAGGAGGTGGGAGGAGGGGCCGGAGAGACAGGAGAGGGGACAGACGAAAGGCTGGTGGTGGCCCTGAGCTCAGGCTCCCTGGGAGATGGGGGGGGGGAGGCTGCTTTGAGGAGCCTGGGAAGCCGAGCAGCCTCCAGTTCTGTGGGGCTGACCACTGAGAGGTCCTGTCTCCCTACCCAGCCACACAGAGATTAGCCCCCCAACAGTGTGTGGGCGTCATCCCCCCAGATCCCTCCCGGAGGGGCCAGTACCTCTGTCCTCAAGGTGGGGGCCTGCCTCCTCCAGGGAGCCGGGCCGCAGTGCGTGAGATCGGGGGCCCCAAGGCCTCAGAGACGGGCAGGGGGGGCCGGCTGCCCTCGTGGAGGAGGGACTCGAACTTCACCATGTGTGCTGGGAGGGGGCGAGAGTCAGCGGGGGCAGGGCGGGGAGCCCCCGCTCCCAGACTCCCTGGTGCTGGTGCATGGTGAGGAGAATGGCCAGGCCAGGCCAGGTCTGCTGGGGTTGGGTGTGGGACTAGCGCCCAGCCTGGGCCTGTGGGGACGGGGACAGTGACAGTGACAGTGTGGGGATCCTCTCGAGGAGGCTGGGCCACTCACTCTGGATGGCGGACTCGCAGGCCTGGCTCACGAGCTGGTAGATGGTGGCCAAGGACTGGGGCTCCCCCTGCAAGGGAAGACAGGGCGGGGGCCTGACCAGGCAGCCCAGTGGGGTGGGGCCAGTGCCATCCCCTGCCCCCAGGAAGTGCCCCCCCGACACACTGACCTTCTCTCCTCGCTCCCCCTTGGGCCCTGGCAGCCCCTAGGCCGGAGGGAAAGGAAAGAGAAGTGAGCCCTCAGCAGGGAGGCCCAACTGGCCGCTCCCCTCACCCCCCCAACTCCAGCAGCCCTGACTGACGCACAGCTTACCGTCTGTCCATCTGGAGAGAGACCAGGGCCCTGGGCCCATGGATGGGCACAGCCTCTGATCCTTGGAGGATCAGAGCTACGGAGCCCCCGAGACCCGCATCTCAGATGGAGGCGGTCCCTGCTGCTGGAACGCCCCAAGGAGGACAGACCCTCCCCTGCCCTAAGTCAGCCAGGTCTGGACACCCCCGTCCCCAGCCTCACCTGCCCAGCTCTGCTAGAGCCCTGTCCCTCCCTGAGCCCCCTGAAGCCCACAGCCCCAGCCCCTGTCCCCACCTGTCTGTCCCCGGCCTGGTAGGGGGCAGCCCCACTCTCCCTGCTGCAGACAAGCCCCCCCCCTGCCCCCCCCCACCCCCTGCATGCACAGGCCTTGCTGCAAATGTGCTGGCCGCCGACCTCCCTGGACATGGGCAGCGGTGAGCAAGCACACAAGTGTCCCCTCCCACCGCCAGCTGTGGGGCTTAGGTGGGGAGAGGACTTACCGTGGGTCCCACAGCCCCTGGGGGTCCTTGCTCCCCACTGGCCCCACGGGCCCCCACCATGCCCTGGAATCCCTGGGGAGACACACAGGCTGGCCTGGACTGCAGCCCCCCCATGAGTCTGAGCCCCTAACCCCCCAGCCCTACCTGGTCCTTCGGGTCCCTACCACTCTGGGCCCAGACCAGGCCCCTTGTTCTGTCCGCAGCCTCCACAGGCCCGTCCCTTTCTCCCAGAGGCTATGCCCAGCGTTCCCCTTGGAGGGGTGGCTCGGCCTCCCTGGCACCTGGCTCGGGAGCCCAGCTCAGGTACTGAGCTCGGTACGGACCCCAGGAAGGGCGGGGCTCGGGAAGGAAGGTGTCTCTCAGGGACAGGCGCCCCCCCAGCCCACCCGCCAGCAGGCAGAGAACCCTGGCACCTCCCTGCCGTGTGGAGTTGAGGCACAGGTGTGCCTGGGGCTCCACATGGAGCTGCCCAGTGGCGGGGGAGAAAGCCACCTGCCAGGCGGCTACTGCAGGGCCCTGGGACCCAGGTCACTCTCATGCCCGGTGGGACCCAGGAAGGTGCCTGCCCAGGGGAGTGGGGCCTCCCAGGCCACCTCATGGGTGACCTTGCTCAGTTCAGCCCCAAAGAACCTCAGGAAGTGGGGTGAGGGTGGGCAGGGTTGGGGGCTCTCAGGCAGGTGGTGCCTACCCTGGGTCCGGGGGGTCCGGGCAGACCAGCAGTGCCCTCCAAGCCTCTCATTCCCTGAGGGCAAAGGAAGGGGGCATTCAGACCCCTGCATACCCCTCCCTTGGTGGTCCACACAAGGGGTACACATCTGTGCCTTGCTCTGAGAGCCCTTGAGCCCAGCCATGCTCAGGGCCTGCCCTCCCCATCCCCAGACCCTCTCCGCCAGCTTCTCTCCCACCTTTGGACCCTGGAGGCCGACCTTCCCGGGGGTGCCCTGCTGGCCGGGGTAGCCCTGGAAGAGAACAGAGGCAGTGACCAGGCGCTGGGCCAGGTCCCACTGTGGGGGGAGGCACTGTCCCTGAGCCCCTCCCACTGCTACCTGCAGGCCTGGGGATCCAGGGTCCCCCTTCTCTCCTTTGACCCCTGGCAGGCCCTGGAGGGGAAACAGACTGAGTGGCAGTGGGGTGGGGGACAGCAGTGGGGAGGGCCCAGCAGGGAGGGGGGGACAGCACCTACCATAGGTCCCTGGACAGTTCCGCCCTGGGTCCCTGGTGACCCCTGCTGACCTCCAGGGCCCGCAGGTCCCATCTGTCCGGGTGGCCCGGGCTCTCCCTGGAGACACAGGCAGGGGAGGGCCTGAGCAGGCATCCAGACCCTGGTCCACCGAGTGGCTCCAACCCCACGGCCGCCCCTGGGAGGGGCCCTGCTGCAAACCGCCCCCCCTCCCCGCAGCCAGGACCTGGGCCAGAGGCCGCCTCTCGAGTCCCAGAGCTCGTGAGCAAGGAAACCCCGCACACGAGGCCTCCGAGGGCCACGGAACGCCATGTGGACAGAGAAAACACCCATAAGTCATCTTTGTGGGCGAGCATGGTGATGCCATACTCCAGAGAGAAACCGACTCTCGTGACCGGGACGCCAACATCGAAACCCAAGACCGCAGGCAAACAGCTGCGCCCTACCAAGTACAGAGCCTCCGAGGGACGGACGACGGCCGGGAGGGGACGCAAGAGTGCGTATCCAACAAGAGTCCCTGTGACTTTCTAAGGCACCACCACCGCTTGGGGCGGGGGGGGGGTGCGAACAAGCAGCCAGGGCGCGTCTGCCCCTGTCACCAGGCCAGGACCAGTCGATGACAGAGTCGAGGGCTCACAGCTGGTCCCTCTCAGGGAGGGCCCCTCCGCCCAGGGTCGGACACCCTTGTGGATGTGCTAGGTACCCTCCCCGGGAAGGCAGCACCCAGGTCCCCTGGGACCCCCATGGCTTACCCTGGGCCCTGGGATGCCCTGCTGTCCTGGGGCTCCGTCCCTGCCAGGCAGGCCCTGCGGGGACACAGCAGTGCTGAGCCTAGCGTAGCCCACAGAGAGCAAGGCCTGGACTCCAGTCCCCGCCACCGTCGGGTGGAGAAGGTGAGGGTGCCCCAGGCCCTCCTTCCTCCATGGCTGCTGCTGCCCTGAAGACTTGGGAGTGAGTGGTCCCGTGCTGGTGAGCTCTGTGCACCAGTCGGCCCAGGGTGAGGCTCACGAACCCACAGTCCCCCCGCTGGTGGCCCTGGAGCCTCCCTGGGGCATGGCAGAGGGGCTGGGCCTGCCCCACGGTGGGGGGCACGACCGAGCTGCAGGCAGGATGGTCCTGGGCCTGCTCCTCAGCCAGGAGAGGTGGCACATGCTGGGTCCCTCACCAGAGGAGGGGGGTTGGCTCATGAGAGGGGGCCAGGAAGGGTCCCCTGAGCTAGGAGAGGACAAGACAGTGAGGAGACACAGGATGTGCACCCCACGTGGGCGGCAGGCTCCCAGCTAGGGGCATGGGGGGGGCCTCCCTCCTCTGCCTGTGGCTGCAAGATGTTGCCAGGGAGGGGCTGCTGGGCTCACCGGAGGTCCCTGGGGTCCTGGGGGCCCAGAGGTCTCTGAGGAACAGGTGCAGGCAGAAGGGGAGGCAGGGCAGGCCTCTTCATCCCTCTGGGAGAAAGGAGACCCACTGGTAAAGGGACCTTTCCCTGGGCTCTTGTCTGCCCCTAGATCTCAGGGAACTTCCACACCCATGCCTGGGAGGGGTGGGGGCCAAGCCCAGGCTGCCCAGCAGGAGCCCTGAGGCAGGACCCCTCTCTCCCTGCCAGGCAGGCACCCAGCCTGGCCAAACCCAGCGTGAGTGCACGAGGGAGTCCCAGGAATGCACGGGCTCCACTGTGACCATCCTGTGGCTGGGTCCTCCCCTGTCGGCTCCAGCTGGCTGTGTCCCCAGGGACCTCCAAGACACTCCCCAGAGGCCACCTCCTTCAGGAGACCCGCCCGAGTGTCCCCCAGCACCATGATGACCCATATGGCCTGTCCCGCTGCCGACTCTTGGCCTCTGGAAGGCGCGCGCCCGCCTACCGAGGCTGGGAGCTCACAGCACTGGTCCTCCTCCGCCCAGGTGTCACTGCACACGAGCCGGAGCATCTGGAGCTGCAGCTACAATCAGGGTGGCCGGCAGTTGGTGGCTGTGGCTCCACTGGGTGGTCCGCCGGCCCCCCACCCTGGCTGGCGAGGCCAGATGAAGCCAAGCTCACCGTGGCCGAGCCACCACGGGGGCCCCGGGCCTTGGCCAGCCTCCCCAGCATGACGAAGCCAGAGGTGGGAGGGCTGCCTACCACCCCGATGGGCCTCTCGGCCACCTTCCTGCAGTCCACATAGAGCCGAACCTTGGAGCGGCCCACAGCGACGTGCACCTGGGGGCGAGACAGGGTTCCCACAGCCCTGGCCAGGCTGGGGGATGAGGCTCTGGGACCCCACGCCCTTGCTGGGCCTGTTTCCCTCCATGAAATTGACCAGATGTGCCCACACAAGCCCCTCCCGGGACGTAGGGGCAGTTCTGTTCCAGAACGTGGGGGCAGGGGAGGGTCTTGGGCAGGAGAGTTGCAGGCTTTGGTGCTTCCAGAACCTTCCAGGACCTTGTGGAAGCTCCCAAAGAAGATCCTCTTCACTTCGGGCAGGTCAAAAGTCACCTCCTGCAAGGCCGCCCTGGGGTCATGGCTGAAGTAGGTCAGGGACCTCCTGCCGGCTGCGGGAGCAGAGCGAGGGGTGCACTAGACCCCCACCTGTCCAGGGAACGGGGTGGCCCTGGGCCTGACCTGGGGAGCTGCTCAGCACCCACGGCCGCCAAGGCGCACGGGCCCCTGGGCCTGCTGCCCGCCACCCCGACTGACCGTCCAGCAGGACCCCCAGGACGGGCTGGAAGTCCTCGGCCGTCATCTGCCACAGCGCGAAGGCCTCCCTCGGTGACTCGGGCAGGAGGCGCAGGAGGAAGACGACCGTGTGCTCCGGAGGGAGCGGGGCCGGGTGGATGTCACTGTGGGGGCACGAGGGGTGGGACCTGGAGGGGGCAGGGCCACCCCCCAGGGCCCAGCCCGCGGGACCATGAGCTCTCCTGCCTCACTTTCCCCACGTGCAACGCAGAGTCTCGGGGAGCTCCCTCCCTCCCGGGCTGTTGTAGAATCAACCAGAGGTGCCCCAGGGGCCAGAAGGCCACCCCATCACAGCTGGTCCCCCCCCACTCTGGGCCACAGTCCCTCCTCTGGCTGCCCACCTGGCCCGGCGGGTCAGCTGAGCGTCCCTGAGGAGCGTGAAGGTCCTGGTGGGGCCCAGCGCTGAGGGCTCCATGGCGACACCACGGACGGACGCGTATTCCTTCTCTACCAGCCCGAAGGCCGCCATCAGGTCAAAGCCTGCGGACCCAGTGGGGAAGGCCAGGACAGACGGAAGGGAGGTGAGGGTTGGACAGGCAGGGGTCGGAGTCAGAGTGGAGCCGGGGAGACGCAGAGAGGACGCCCAAGGCTGGGAGCTCAGGGCAGGGCCAGGGTAGAAACAAAGAGGCACAGAGGGGAAACCTGGGGCCCTTGGCAGTGGGGTGTGGCAGCTCAGGGTCTGTCCAAGTGGTGACACCCTGACCCCAGGCAGCCCCTTCCCCTCCGCTCTGACCCGGTCCCACTGCGTCTGGTCTTGGCAGCCTCGTTGCTGGCTCTCAGGAGACCCCAGGGAGACTCATCCGCTGGGACAGGATGGGTGGCCCTCCAGTGCCCGGCGGCCACCCCCCCATATGCCAGCCCTCTGTGGGGAGGGTCTTAGACTCGCCCAGTGGCTCCAGGGGCCCCTCTGCCTGCCCAGAGCTCGGTCAGCAGGGCTGATGGGGCTGCACGGGACCCAGAGCCATCACTGCTGCCACCACTGCACCCGTCACAGCCACGACCTGGGACAGTGGTCTTGCACCAGCCTTGTGACGGATACTGTGACTGGGGCATACAGGCGCTGACCACTCTGGAGGGACCCTCCTGTGAATGGGTGAGCCCGCCTGGATGCCCTCCAGCAGCCTGGCCCTGTTCCCCAGAGGCCCCAGAGGAGAAGTGGGGGGGGGGGCAAGAGGGAGGGCATATCGCTGGGCAGGACCCACCTGCAAGGGAGCTGTTGGGGTGAAGGGCCGGGCAGGCTGCTGGAGGGCGACAGGGAGTCAGGGTCAGTGGGGAGGGGCCTCAGCTCCTCCTGAGGGGGCCCTGCCCTGCGGTCCTACCCTCTCCTGGGTCCTCAGGCCTGTGGTCCCTATGCCTCAGGGACAGGGGGGGACAGGGATGGGGTCCTGCTGTCTCAGAGGGTGGACTCCCATCCCCTAGACACCCACAGAGAGGGTACTGGCCACCCAGAGGTGCCCTGAATGGCCGGGCTAGGGAGATGCCTGGGTGTGTGGGGCTAGGGGGGTGGACAGACCCCACAGGCTCTGGGTGTCTGGGGCTGCTGGGGCCCTGGTTCTCATGCCCACTCACCTGTCCGGCCCGTGGTGGCCACGGCCACGCTCTCCCCTCCCACATATACTGCGGAGACCAGGACCCTGTACTCAGTGGCTGCCAGCAGGTCGGGCAGTATCACATGGCTCCTAGATCCCGGAACAGAGACCTGGGGGACCCCGTCACCTGAGCTGTCCGCCCGAGCACCTCAGCTCATCTGGCCTCTCGGCTCCTTTCTAGCTGTGTCCCGCCAGACAAGCTCAACAGATGGGCAGGACATGTCTCCCCCACCCCTGTCACCAGGACCCCGGGGTCCCAGCTCCACAGAGACCCACCGATTTCTCTGGGCCGGAGCCTGAGGCCAGTGCGTAGGTGAGCCGGTAGTGCTGGACGTGGCCTGTCGGGGGCGCCCAGCTGACATGCAGGCTGTGCGGTGACTCAGAAGCCAGGGCCAGGTCGGAGGGTGGGCTCCGGCTGACTGAGGGGGTGGGGCTCAGCAAGGACAGGGCCTGAAGCCCATGCCCCGCCCCTGCCCACATCCCCCATCCTCACTCTTTCCTCCTGTGGTGCCCCCCACACCCTGCTGCCCTGTGGCCTTGGGACAGACGGGGCCACCAGCTCAGCCCTGGACCGGGCATGCATCACGCCTGGTGACAGGGTCCCTTGGCTGCCCCAGGAGCACCTGCCCCAAGGGCTCAGGGAAGCCCTGGGACCCCAGCAACCAGGCCACAGGGTCATGGACCTGGGGAACTGCCTGGCAGTGGTGCGGGTTCATGGAGTGGGGGCATCTGGGGTCCCCTGGGCTGTTGCTGCCCCACAAAGCCGAGGGCCACCTACGGGGTGCGTAGTGCAGGGTCACAGGGTCGCTGCGGGCCCCGTCCCGATAGTAGGCCAGGACGGTGATCTCATGCTCCGAGTGCCTCACCAGGCCAGGCAGGACAGCTGCACCCAGGTTCCCCGGGACGGAGATCTGGAGGGAGGAGGGACCAAGTCTGCCTGCAGGTGGTGGCCTCATGGCACCCAGCTCAGAGGCCAAGGGCAGGGAGGATAGGTCCCTGAGGCACCACCCTGGGGCGTGAGTCCCCCAGGAGCTGGGTGTGGGAGGGGCTCTACTCTCCCACACCTCGTGGACCTTCCCATCTCCCAGAGACGTCCACTTGATCTGGTAGACAAGCACGCCGGACGTGGCCGCCGCTGCCCATGTCAGCTGGACCTGGTCCCCAGGCAGCTCGGTCACCGCCAGCCGGCTCGGGCTGGGGACTTTCCCTGGGAGACGAGGGAGGGAGGCTAAGGCTGGGTGGCAGGGCCCGGATGACCCCCTCGGGTGCCCAGTAAGGAGGTTTCGGGGACGTGGCTCACCCTGGGGGGCAGAGGGGACCCCAGTCTCCACGTGGTGGCTGTCCCCACACTCCCTTCTTCCCTGGACTGGGCTGCAGACTGAGCCCAGGCCTGCTTCTTGGAGGTGGCCCAGCCCCCAACTCTGCTCCACACCCAAGGCCCCCTTGCCACGCCCGTCACCCCAGTGCAGGTGCCCGTCCCAGCTGGCTCCGGGCCACACGGAGTGGACAGCGCAGCAAGTAGATTGGTTTGAACCATCCTCGGGGACAGAGGGACACAGCCGGGCTGGGACGTCCACCTCCCACTGCCCACTCACGAGTGGTCAGGCGTCCGGTCATCATGGAGGAGCCACCCCCGGGGACGAGGCCGGCGACATGGACGGTGTAAGTGGTGGAGGAAGAGAGGGGCCCCAGGGAGACTGAGGTGGTGTTCCCAGGGGCCTCCGTCTGCAAGGCGAGTGGGGACGTGGGCTGGGCCTGGAGCTGCTGCCCAGGACGGCCCCTCGACCCCCCAGAGTGGGGAAGGGGCGGGGTCCCTGGCGGGGTTCCCCCGCAATGGGGCCCTGCCCGCCCACCCAGACAGCCCGACAGCGGCATTTTCACCCCACAGCCTTGGAGCCACAGTCCCACGTCCCCAGCCTCATTGGGGCTGTCGTTCACAGTCATTTTAGGGTTCTTCACATACATCCCCACCAGTCCTGCCAGACTAAGGACTAGGGTGGGGGGGTGGCTCTGTGCTCCCCCTGTACCAGGCTGTGAATGTGGGGTGGGGGCAGCTGGGGGCACTGGGCCCCCAGGGAAGCTTCAGCCTGGCCACTGGGTCCCCCTGTGACCCCACAGGAGAGCAGCCTGCTCTCACCTGCCCCGAGTGGCTGCCCTCACTGGACACGTAGCTGACCCTGAACAGGCGCACAGGCCTCGGGGGGCCCTCCCAGGACACTCGGGCCGAGTTGTGGGTCACATCCGAGAAGCTCAGGTATCTGGGGCCAGCCAGGGGTGCTGTGGACACAGCAAGGCCTCAGGAACTCACCACCACCCCCAGGTGTATGGGGACATGTGGGTGATGGCGGGGGGAACCCAAGGGCTCCTCTGCCCACGGTGGGTGGCAGCCAGGGCAGCAGGCACTCACGAGTCGTGACGCGGATGCCCCGGGCCTCACTGGCCTGTGCCCCCTGCAGGCTCTGCACCCAGACGTCGTAGTTCCTGCCCGGCTCCAGGCTGCCCAGCAGCACCTCCGGCCGCCCCACCTGCACCTGCGTGGATGGCACTCACATGGCCCCTGCCCACCTTGCTCCACCCGTCGCCCCAGCCGCCTCCGCCATCCTCTGCTGCCCACCTCTCTGGCCTCCTCCTCGCCCTTGGGGGCAGCTGACACACACCGCACCAGGTACTGGGTGGCCCCGGCTGAGGGCTGCCAGGTGAGGCGGACGGTTCTGGGTGTCACTGTGGCCAGGGTGAGCGCCTGGGGCGGAGGCAGAGGTGCTGGAAGAGGGGACACCACAGACAGAAGTCACACCACAGGCCCGAGGACACAAGAGCACAGCCAATTCTAAGCCTGTCCCCACACTTCACTCTGGGCCAAGCCTCCGGTCCATGGCTCTGGGGACACACGGCCACCTCCCAGGTTTCTGTTTAGGGTGGGAGAGCCGTGGTCCCCATGGGGCTGCCATGGGCTTGGGGTCCGGAGAGAGCTAGGGGCTTCTGTGCTGACTGTGACGGTGGTGGTGGTGGGTGCACCGCTCTGCCAGCGCGCTCAGAGCCAGTGCCTGTGTGCCTCACACGCCCAGTCACAGGCCCTGTGACTGGGCTCAGGGCTGCCGGGGCCGTGGCTCAGCGGGGGTGGGGGTCCCAGAAACCCGGGGAAGTAACAGCAACAGGTCCCAGTCCAGGTGGGCGGGGACGCACGTGACATCACCGGTATTCAGAGGACGCCTGGAGTCCGTGACTTGCTCCTCGTTGTACAGCACATGAGGGCGGTGCCCCCACCCCAGGGAAGACTGGAGCCCTGATTGCTGGCAGCCCCCACCTGTGGTCACCAGGCCCCGCAGGCCCTCGCGGACCCCCGCCTCGGAGATGGCGTGCACCGACAGCAGGTACTCCGTGCCAGCGGTCAGGTTGTGCAGCTCCGCGGACGAGCTGGGCCCGGCCACCACCACCTGGAACGAGCCTGGATGGGGTAGGCAGCCTGCGGCGCGGGGCCGGCCTGGCTTCCTGCACGCCCCCCACCCTGCTCCCAGGGAACTGAGCACTCATGGGTGTCACAGGTGCCCACACTAGCTGCACCCTGCTCGTGGGCCCTGAGGACTCGGGCCTGGTCAGGGCGCCCCCCCCCCCGTGCCCCTCCCCCATGGTGATTTCTCACCTGGGCAGCATCCCAGGCAGCGGGGAGCTCACCTCCTGGGGGGCGCCGCCCCTGGAAGGCCGCCACACCACCAGGTACTTGAGTGGTGGCTGTGAGGCCGGAGTCCAGGACAGGTGGACACTGGAGGAGGTCACCTGGGTCAGGACCAGGCTGGTGGGAGTGGAGAGGGGGTCCCCAGCTGCTGCTGGCTTGGCTGAGGGAGGAAAGGTGGAGGGTGAAGGGCCCCCCACACCATCAGCGAGCGTAAGAGGCTCTTCTGCTCCGCCTGGTGGTCACTTGAGGAAGCACAGGTGTGGGCTGCAGATGCCCACAGAGCCACAGAAAGCAGAGGGGAGTGGGCAGGGGTTTCTCGAGGCCCTGGCAGAGCCCAGGAGCCCGTCAGTCTGCTCCAAGCGGCCGGGCAGCGAGTGTGGGTGGTCCCACCCTTGAGACCCCACCTGACTGCTCACCGGGGCCCTGGCGAGGGCTCCTGCCCTGGACCTTCTGGCAGATGAGGCGGCTGAGCAGGCCGGCCAGTGTGCTGAGCTGGGGGAAGTCCTGCACGTTGTGGACGGTGACATCCAGCGGCTGGGACGCCAGCAGCCTCAGCTCGGCCTCGTCGGCGTTCTTCACACCTGCCCACAGGGCTCGGAGGGTGAGGCGGGGCCCCGGAGCTGCGGCCTTGTCTTACAGCTGGAGCCCCTGGGCCACGCCCCAATCACCCAGTGAGTCGCTGGGCAGGGGCTGGTGCAGAGGCGAGGGGGCAGGGAGGTGTTTACAGAGGATGCAGCTCACTGCCCGGTCCCCACCACCTGCCCCAGCTCTGTGGCTGCCCTCCAAGTGCCCTTGGGGGCTCATGTCCTGGCTGGGCACCGACACCAGCTCCAGGAGCAGGGATGAGACTTCCTGAGTCGCAGACTCAGGGCTGAAGCTCAGAGAGGCCAGCAGACCCGAGCCTGGTGGGAGGCCGATGCACGGCAGGAGCCCATGGTGGTGAGAGGCCAGGAGGCCTGGACTGCTCACCCACAGCAAAGACGTCGACGTCCAGGCCCTTGAGGACATGGCCAGCAGCTCGGGCGTCATCCTGGGACTTGCCGTCCGTCACTAGGACCACCACTGTGGCCGCCTCCGTACGGTGACCCACTCCAGGCCTCAGGTTCTGCTCCAGCACGTGGGTCAGGGCCAGGCCTTGGGGGCGGTGGGAGCACAGTGCCGGACTGCACCCTGAACCCTAACCCTCCCCGGCCATCCATCCTGGGCCCTCCAGGCTGGGGGTGCCCTCCATAGCCTGCTGCAGAGCAGCTGGGGCAGCTGGGGTAGGGGGGCCCAGTGTGGAGGCGTGGGGAACAGGGAGCAGACTGGCCAGACAACCCTGGGGGCGGGGCCTGCTTCCAGCAAGGCCACGCCCACACCCACTGGTGGCCCCTCCAGAGCTTCTGCCTATGGGAGGGACT